>JARHVA010002413.1:2315000-2547500 GCA_037957365.1 Torreya grandis
GCTTTTATTTTCCTCTTTGACATTTGAATATGTCATGATTGAGTTTTTAAAAATTTGGCTAAGTCATTTCCCTTTGATTTTGAAGCATTTGAACATGTCGCTTGTATTTGGTCTCCTTGGACCATTATTTTATTATTTAATGTTGAGTGTTGTTGTGTGTCTTCTTTATTGCTTATTGAGATTATATTATAACTCTCCAAACATTTACATGACACACACACACACACACACACACACACACACACACACACACACACACACACACACACACACACACACACACACACACACACACACACACACACACACACACACACACACACACACACACACACACACACACACACACACACACACACACACACACACACACACACACACACGCACACGCATATAATTCATCTTGTATATTGATGTATCATAATTTTTGTGATTCAATGATACATATACCTAGACGTGTTTCCCATATATGCTACATGATACATTCATAGTTTAAATGGTTATTTTATCCTTTTGAGGTAAGGTAGCTACCATTTTTAAATTCCTAACACCTCAAAAGGAGGGGTCATACTAGTGTAGGTATGTCATATAGGCATGGCTTACACATTATTCACAAATATAGATTATAGTGGGGGCATGTTTTGGTAACATATTCTTCACATTTGTCATAGATTAGGATTACGATGGGGGTATGTTTTGGGGACATGTTCTTTGAATTTGTCATAGTTTTAGATATATAGTGGCGTAATATTTTATAAACATGTTATCCATGCTCATACTAGTTCTTGATTTCATATTATAGTGGGGACATGTTGTATAAAGTTGTTCTCCACACTTACATAGTTTGTAATTTGGCAAAATTGCACAATTATTTAATTCATATACATATTTATGTTAGAACTATATACATTCATACCATGTCATATCTAGGTTTGAATAGGATACATACATAAGGTTCATTTTTTTATGTTAATAGCACCTAAATTTTAAAACAAAATAATATTTTAGATTTCAAAAACTTATACAAAATTTATCTCACTAAGTTGGGATTATTACAGACTATATTAAGCCAATCTACTAAATTAATTGGTTCACTTTTGGTAAGGTTGAGGTGATTAAATAAATAAATATTTCCATGTTTATAAATTGGACTTTATTACATCATCCAACCTCATTATATTTATATTGTGAATTAAATTCATTCACTCATGGTTATAAATATGATTGGGTTACAAAATTGAGATAATATCAAATGTCAAGTGGAAAATCAATTTTTTATCCAAGGTTTGGGGTATGTGTCTGCAATATTTATATATTTATGCACTTTAATGATTTATCTTTGTCCTAATATCAACTCTAATGGTTTATAATAATACATCTTCTCAAATCAAATTATCAAAAAGTAAGGTAGTTACATTGATGCATGGTGTACTCCTAAACATTACACTATTGATTTTAATTTTAGATTATATGAATTGATTAAAAACTATAACATGATCTTGGTTTTAGTTTATTCACCAAGAAAGCATTAAATTTTGGCTCATGCGAAGGCAATTTGTGCTATACACACACCAAGGTGTGCATTTATTTTCCTTTAAACTAGTAATTTTATTACTAAATTAATGGGGGAAAATTTAAACACTATTTATAAATTATATAACATCTCTATATTTTACACTTAGAAAATATGGACCTTGGATGTTACTCTTAGTTCTAAACCTTTCCTATTGTCTAAAGGCTAGCATTCATTATATGTCTACTCTCATTGCTTATCTCTTAGTCTAACCAATGTCATTCTAATGACTCAAGCCTTTAATATTGCCTAAAATGTTGTAAACCTAATTATATAATGTTTGTACAAGTTCTAAACCTATGCCTATTTTCTTGATTTTTGGACAATTACATCCTAGTTATACACCTATGATGATGTAAGTTTCTTGTTCCAACAGAAGTTTATATTACCGTAAATTCATCAAATTTACAAATGAAACATATCCCTAATGGTAAACTTTAGCTCTTTAATGTGATATATTTATAAAATGGATTGTTATATAGACAAGATCAATTTTAATTCATTCCTAACCTAGTAACTTCCTACCTCTCACAAGTAAAAGTACCAAAAGCATTAAATAAATAATTCATGTGAGAAAATATCCCATATTTTATCTTATTTCTATATAAGTCATAGTGAAAATGCATACACATGTCTAAATAATTGAAGGATTATGCTAAGACTCATATTTTCCAATTTATAAGTTAGGTCACTATTATACTTACTTTCCACATATTGCACCCTTGTTCACACACAATCCAACACACTAAGGGATAATTACATGAGTTTAAATCCCTCTTCATAGTAGTGTCTAATACCCAATTATAGAGGGGTATTTGGGGTCAGCTCCTAACTATGATCCCACTAATACATTTTTCTTAAAGTCACTATAAAGATGAAGAGATATGGATTTGATGGTTCAATAAGATCAATAGTCCATGAGATAGATATGGATGCAATAGAGTGATGGTAATATAGATACCATAAAATTATAGGTGGTTACATCCATATCTAACAAGTATTCTATACTAGACACCTATGTCCACGTCAGATATAAACATTGATGCAATAGGCCCAGGTTCGCCCAAGTATCTGAGGTTACACAAGTTGAAACTCTATAATTTGATGACTAATATATAATATAGATCCAATCCTTTTCAAACCTATTCCACATTAGATTTATATTGGTAATGTAATCTACATAGGTATCATTATTTTATTTTATTGTAATGTTAATCATTGGTTGTACTTATTATTTTAAACATATATCAATATTTAAATTAATAATATTATTTATGTAAATTTTTAATTAATTGGCATGCTATAGAGTTATTTTATCACCTTTTTGACCTAGGCTATCTCTATCCATAGCTTATTTAATATATATTTAATTTTTAAACAATGCCTTGTAAGACTTCTTCTTATCAATAATCCAAAGGAAGACCTAGAATAATGACCCACATGGGGACCATAATTATATTATCCTTCTTAGGGGTAAAATCCTAACTCCATTTTATTAGAAAGAGGTTTATCTTACCCAAAAAATAGGGACTACCAACGAGGGTAAAGATGAAATCATATTTGTTGGAGAAAGAAGAAATGAAATATATTTTTTCATAGCATAGATCTACATGTTTCCTTTATATATCCCTTTTATTAAATCCAAGTATATAATAATGTTAATGTTAGGTCTTGGCCTAATAAATTTACCAATATTTTGTTTTTCAAATATAATGTAGGACCTTTCAACCACTACATATAAAATAATAAGAACTGAGTCTTGTTATTATATCACTAATGGATTTTGTTTGAAAAAATTATGACCTAAGGGAGGTTAGACATTTCTTGGATATTTGTGACTCTCCCCTTGATTTTATAAGTTCGCAAAAAAGTTTTGACATATTGTGTATTTATATTAAAATATTTCTCATCAAATTATATTTCTAATGCATTGAATGAGAGATAACAAAAAATTTGTATTCTATATTTATATCCTTGGGTAGATTGGATCTTTTTTATACATTTTTTGCTTGTCAAGGTGTTAGATTATGACCCCTTTTCTTGTAGGGCCATTAGATTATGACCAATTTACTTGTAAGGGTGTCATTTTCTACCAACAAAAATACTTAGTAAACTTTTTTTTCCTCCTTCAGTCTCTTGTAACTTATTTATGAACTTTATAAGGTAAGGCATTTTAAGTTTGAAAAATGAATATTATGTTCACCCTTGTACTAACCTTTCTTATACAACATTTTAATTCTTGAAATCTAAATAAATATTTGAGCAACCATTCAAGTCTATAATTGAATCATAATTATGAATAAATATTCCTTAAATCATTGGCAAGTCATTCAACATTTTGACCTTTCTCCCAAATATTACATTTTTAACTTCACCACAATATCTTGACTCGGTATGCAAATGAAATATTCTTGTAGTATTATAAGAAAAACTTAATATATTGATTTAAAAAATAATAATATTAGACCAAGGATTTATAATAGGATCATTACAAGCCTTATTTACTACATTGTGTGATTTATTTGATATTAGTTCCATTCCATGTTCAAGAGGCACTTATGGTTTATCAAGTGTATCAACATTCATGAATTATCTATTATACATACAAGAGATACAAATATATATGTAGTTTTATGTAGCATAAAGAATCATGTTGTGACTATATAGTTAGACCATTATATATAACCTTGAATTCAGGTGTAGAACTTATTTTTAAGGAGTGGTCTATGAATCACAAGGAATGACCCTTCACAACTTTTTTAGAATTCACAACATACCCTATATTATTATTTATGAACTTCCTTTTCATCCAAATGCAAAAGATGAATAATTTAATAGTGATATAAAAGATGATATCATCTTTGATATTCAAAATATCACCCAGATATAACATATAAGAATAACCTTCATCTCCTATAATGCAATTTGTATCATTGACTTTATCTCCCTATTTGTCATATTTTCCACGATGAAAATAATATTGTAATGACATAATATGAAACAATAAATATGAATTATTTTCATACATTAAGTAGTAATCATAATGATCACCTTATTGTTATGAAAGATAAATTTTTGAGTTATCCTCAATACTCCCAAAATTTTGACTCAAAATTACCAAATTAGGGTTGACCAAAATATTCACCTTAAATAAATATCCATAAAAAAGTTTAATCTAAAAACCACTAAATGGCTCACCATTTATAAGTTCTAAGGATACTGAAAGATTTTATGTAGCTTAT
The DNA here is from genome assembly GCA_037957365.1 of Torreya grandis. Taxonomy (NCBI): domain Eukaryota; kingdom Viridiplantae; phylum Streptophyta; class Pinopsida; order Cupressales; family Taxaceae; genus Torreya; species Torreya grandis. Next base: position 2,319,816 of record JARHVA010002413.1, read on the forward strand.
TTCACCTTTAAATCTTCACATACAACAAGTGAAAAAAATTAAAAAAATACTTGTCTATTGGGATACAAAGTCGATTTCCATTTTGAAAAAATTTTACCATCCCTATCATTAAACAACTTATAGTTTCCCACGAGACTATAATTGGGGGTGTTTTCATGAAATGTAGAATTTCATGATAAAATTTGGTTATAAATGTGGGAACACATTTCCCAAGGGAATGTTATAAAACTCAAAAATATCAAATGATTGGTCCCTTATTACCACAAATTTCTAAAAACAATAATGTATCTAACATTTTCACATCCTGATCTAACCAAATGGTGACTAATTCTTCTATCTCAATTGTGTAATAAATGAAAATGCATTGTTAGGACATATCAACTATTTTTAATACTTTACATGTATTCATCTAGCCAATTGATATCCACTTTTCCACTCTCAATCATATGATAAAAAATATGTGTTTCTAGTCCATATATTCTACTCTAAAAACTATACATGTTTACCACCTATTCACTTGAAAAAATATATGAAAAACTATACATTATGTCACTTGATAGATAAACATTCACATCACCATTTTCATGATTAAAAAATTTATCCTATGAATACATTGTCAAATGTTTGTCTTGGAGACCCACTTGGCTTAAATAATTCAAAGGATTTATTTTACATGTCATTCTAAAAACTAAATAAACTTTTCACTATATAATTAATTTACTTCATATATGTTAGTAGGAGAAAAAAACTCTTGTATTGATTTAATCATTTTTTAGATCTAAAATAATTTCATCTTTGTTAATGATATTACCCAAGTAATGAATTTTAGATTTAAAGAAACCACATTTACCCAAAGTTTCATACATATTATGTTGTCTTAGTATTAATATCAAGTTCTATTCATATTTAACTACATTTTTAGAGTAAATCATAATACCATAAAAGAAAACAAACACAAATTTATCCAATAAAACCGTAAAATGTTGTTCATTAAGTTCATAAATGTAGTTGGTGCATTTTTTAATCCTAATGACATAATCATGAATTCATAATTTCCATATCTATTTTATAACTTAGTATTATGTATGTCTTCCTCCTTGATTCTCATTTGATGATAGACTAAGCATAAATCATTCTTGGAGAAGATAGTTTCTCCCTTCATTTGATCAAATGATTGTCTATCCTTGGTAATGGTTAATAGTTTTGGATCACCACTTTATTTAACATCTAATAGTAAACACACAACCTCAAAGTTCAATCTTTCTTTATGAACATAACTAGTGAACCTTAAAGAGATACACTTGGTTTAATACTACCATTTTACAAAATTTATTGAAGCTAAAATTTTACTTCTTGAAAATCTACCACATTCATTCAATAAGGATATTTATAATCAAGTGAAACCCCTATCATAAATATTTATAGAGAAATTTAATTCCCATTTCGGAGGAAATATAGGATTATTTTCAAAAATTACATCTATAAATTCTATAAGGAAAGAAAAAATTATATAGGTTGGCTCCTCATCCTTAGATAACTCCTAAATTTAGAAAACATGCAGTTGGTATCCCTTATCTACTACCTTGTTTAGCTATAATAATGAAATTAATTTACATGCCTTTATATTTTTAATGCCTTTCACTTTCATTATCCTACTAAAATAACATGTTCATCACAAACTTTTACCAAATATGTCCAATTGATTTGGATTTAATGTATGTATTCAAAAAAATAATGGATGTAAACATTGAGCCATCAAACAAAGATATATATCCCCTAAAATTATGATCATTTTATCCATTTTAAGGCAATGGTTCTCTTGACATATTTTTGAATGATGTGTTTATCCACTAAGTTTCAAGTTTATCCCCTAAAACATCCAATACATGGAGAGAGAGGGGAAAAATAAAACATAATAAATTAATTGAAAAACAACACACATAGCAGAACAAAGACATGAAAATGAAACAAATAAAAATAGGGAAAACAAAGTTTTTTATAGGGAATAAGGGAAAATTATAATACCATATAAAACCATTAACTATTTAGGAGAAGTACCTACCATTTGAGACTAATAGATATGAATTATGAGTTCTAAACACATTCAATGATAGTGACCAATAAGGTGGAAAGAGAATGAACTTACAATCACTTTTCATACTAAGGTAGTCATGAATAAATAAATGAAATATGTATTCAAGTTTTGAAATGTAATCATTGTGAACTTTCTAATATTTTTTTCATATTATTGATTAGTACTAAACATATTTAATATCTTATTAAATGAATTAAAATGCATTTGTTCTAGATACATGATTTAAATTAGAGAGAAGTGTGTTTCATGTTTCTTTCTGATCTAGAACAACAATAAGGATATGTTCTATAATGAATTAAGTGATTATATTCTTTTCCACATTCTTTCCTACTGTAGAAACTTATTCATCATTAAATAGTCATCATCAGCATATTCATCAATTTTTTCTACCAAGAAATATCCCATTTTTATTGAATTGATTATTGGGAACCATTCATTTTTTTCTTCCTTTATATCTCCTTTGACTTTATCCTTGGCATGGTTATGATTTTTAATCTATGTAGGATTGACTAATTTGGATTCAAATCCTACAAATAACACTTCTATGGTGGGACATGAAAAAGAAGTGCCATGAAAATTTTCACTTTTGAACACTTAATATTCCATTCTAATACAATAGGATTCTTATTCTTTATAGAGAAATGCATTCATGCTATCTTCACCTTTATAAATTAAAAATTTACATTTTGTATTATTTTTTCTCTTTGTTTATGGTTCAATAAGTTGTTATTCAGCTAACCCATTTTATCTTTGGACTATGAAATAGGAAAATATTTATCTTATTCACTAAGGGGGAATCCAAATTCTTTATACATTCTCAGATCAATCATTATCTCTTATAACTATTCAACTTCTTCAACAATTGTGAAGTTGAAACAATCATATGTGATAGAAAAATCATGTCTTTTTCTCTCTTGAAGTTTTGATATGCTTGATAAATAATTTACCTTTGAAATATATTTTATAAATATTGAGATATTTTGATTGTATCTATGGAATGTTGAATAAATAATGATAGTTGTAGCATGTTTTGAAGATTATTTCTTAAACATTCACGATAGAATCATGTCATCTTTAATATTAATAGATTGTTATTGAATGGATTCCATTTCATTTAAATTATTCCTCACCAAGATGATTTTGATCTCTGGTTATATATAAAAAATGAATACATATATGTGGTTGTTGGAAATTGGTTGATCCATCTAAGTAACTAGTCTCACTAATTTGTTGAAGTGCACTCTGAACTCTTTCATCTGATCATCATCTTGATTCTAGATCTGGAATAAAAAAGAAAAAAATGTACACATTTAAATAACTAATTTTAATATGTTTAGGAACTTATTACTCAAAGATTCCACATTAAAAATGCATCCATATTATAGGTGCAAAAACAACTAAAAAATAGATCTAGTGAGAGTTTTAATAAGAATTATTATAGTGAGATATTCATACATAACTCCCCAAATACTACAAGACACTGTGAAATCAAATATATGATTATCTACATCTTGACTATTTTTATTTGAAGACTTTGAAACTATCTTCCTTGACTCTGAAGGTAAATCATTATATTGTGCCAAATCAAATGGTCTAACACATTTTTCCCTTGGGACAAAGGGAACATTTGGGTTTGGGTAAACCAACACTATTTATTTAATCAAAAAGATGTAGTCACTAGGTATTTAATCTAAATAGAGTTTCTAACCTTCATTTCAAGGGAGGTTCCTTGAAATATATTAAAATAAAATGTGAAAAAACTAAAGGATTCACCAAAAACTATTGTCTAAAAATTTATTATGGGGACAAATGTAAAATTTAAATCAACAACATGGGGAGAAAGTCCATTACTTATCTATGATGCAGGAACATCACTCTTAGGCCTAGATTCTTGAAAATTTTGATTTTTATTGTCAATTTTGGTTTGTTTTATGGTATAATTCATCTTATTATTCTTATATCACCTTCAAGTTTCATTTTTAGTTATTGGTTTTAGTTTTAGATCTTCACAAATTTAAATTTCACTTTTCTCACTAAAATAGACTTTTTGAATATTTGAATTATTTAGGCTCATTTAGGAGTTGTAGGAGTGTTTTGAGGTAAATTTAAAGGTATTAAATTATTGGTGTGAAATTTTTAATGGAAAATGTGTATATAAAATCTTTCTTAAGTCAAGTACGTAAGCAATATAAATGTTGATGTAAGTTTTGATGTTTTAATGAACACTCTAGCGACACGTTAGAGGGTTCAAAAATAGTTAGACCAATTTTAGGAATCATAAAATATTTGGTATCCTTGTAATTAAGGATAATTTGAAGTTTTAAGAGATAAAGATCTAGGAAATCAAGAAGTTCCACATTTTGAAGATAAAATGTGGTAGACTCTTTTTTTCCTATATGTTGACAATGAAAATGATTGTGTGATTGAATATTAAAGCAAGGGCCTATAAATAATATGATGATTGTAATAATATGATCTTTATTTTGATATATATATTCATTAATTTTCATTATACATTAAATTTTTTTATTTTTTAAAGCTTTATTGGCATATCAAACATAGTCCTGTAAGTGACCGTGAATTTACACATAGTAAAACTCAAAACATTACGAAAAGTGAGTAACAAAGGTGTCTAAAAAGAAAATAACATGATAAGGATTATAGGATTTTCACATACCTTAATCAATTATTATATACTCATGAAATACATTTTTAAGCTTGAAATTATAAATTCTTCCTTCTTGGGTCTGCACAGATAGTTATAACCCTATGTTAGGGTTTCCAAACTAAAACTTGTTTTAGAAGAGTTTCCACCAAAAAAACTCACAATTTTTTTTTATTTTTTAGGATTGAATGTGTTTTAAAATATTTTAAATGTCTCATAATTTTATGGATTTTTTTAATGTAAAAATAGGACTGAGGGTAAATTAGGCCTTGGGAGACCTAATTAGGGCTTGATAGAGGCTAGAAAAGTGGTTTTATAAGTGGACTTGGATTAAGAAATTTATTAGAGGAAAATAAATAAATAGAGGGTACTAAAAAATTACCATATATTATTAATATCAATCCTAAATTATGTATACCATCATAAAAGGTGAAAATAAGAATCCTAAGAAGTGAGATAAGTTATGCCAAGTGAGAACAAGTTGAAAGGTTGAAATTTTTTTAGCATACCCTCTAAATAATTTTGGTATCATAGCCACACAAATACTATTGAAAGTGATCAGAAAATGTGATATTATATGAGAGGAATAACATTTAAGATTTTTTGGTATATTGCTTAAGTAGAGACAAGATGCCACCTAGGAGAAATGCAATAGGTGAGAGGGCATCAACCATAAAAATAGGATATGCAATATTTCAAGAATTGATAAATATTAGAGTCAAATTTTATTAAATACTCATAAAATATGAGGTCAATCAAAGAAGAGTATCAGTCACAAGTGATTTGAGTGACCAAGAATAAGAATAGCCACATGCACCAAAGTTGGAAGATGAAGTTGGAAAATGAGGAACAAAAATTTTAAAGGTTGTTGAAGGTGGTGAAAGGGTAAGCATCCAAAACTAAACTTGATATTATAGTGTATGTAGGTAGCTTCAGTGCAGAAGAACTCCTTGATTAGATAGGAAAGTTGGATAAAAATTTTGACTTTGAGGATGTACCATAATAACAATAGGTGAAGTTTTTTAGGACCAAGATAAAGGGTCATGCATACCTATGGTGGGATTACATACAAGATGAGAGTAGAAAAAAATTAGAATCCAAGATTAAGTCTTTGGATAGAATGGTTTCCAAGATGAAAATAAATTTCTTGCCTAATGACTACATCATAAACTTATATAATAAGCTTCAAAACCTAAAATACGAAGAGATAGGAGTAAAATAATACACTAAAGATTTTAAAAAGCTAAGTATTAGATTAGATCACATTAAGGATGATAATTATAACATGGCTAGGTATCTCAATGGTTTGAGATACAACTTACAAGATGAATTGAGCCTTGTTAGTCCAAAGATGCTAAAAGAGTGTTACTAGTTGGACTTAAAAGTAGAGGACAATCTCAATAAGAAGCAAAACCAAAAAAATAGAGGTAGAGGAATAAGTTTGAGGGGAAAATATCAGTAAGGAGGTATAGGTTATTCACAAATAAGTCAAGAGGAGTCTATTACTTCTCATGAATAGACATCTAGATCAAGAAGAGGATTTAAAGATATAAAGCCATATTTCATGGGTGGTTATGCATCAAGAGGTAGAGGATTAGGTTATTTTATAGGTAATTGTTTGAAATACAAGTTTTTTAGACATAGGTCTTGGAAATGCCCAAAGGATCAGCCAATAGGAAGTCCAAAAATAAAAACTAGAAATCAGATTACTCATGTAGTTGAGGAAGAGAGTGTTTATTATCCATCACTTGTGGAAGAACCTAAGGTAGGAGAATATTTTCTAATAATGAAATTTCTGATCAAGACACCTAAGGAGAAGGAGTCACCATAAAGAAACACACTTTTCATAATTTCTTGCAAGTGCCAAGGTAAGTGTTGAAAAATGGTTATATATTCAGGAAGTATAGATAATTTAGTCTCTAATAAAATGGTAAAAAAAATTAGATTAAATAATTTGCCTCACTCCACACCATATAAAGTATTATGGTTGAATAAAGGACAAAAAGTTTTTGTTAGTGAACAAATTCAGGTAGAATTTCAAGTTGGAAGGGAGAAGGACAAGGTCCTTTATGACATGATTCCCATGATGTTTGTCTTGTGCTTCTTAGAATTCCTTGTAAATATGATAAGAAAACAACTCATAATGGTAAAAAAAATGTGTAGACCTTTGTTAAATATGTATTTATTCATACCTTGATGCCTATGAAGGATGAACAAAATGACTAGTAAGTTAGATCAAATGTGATGTTGGTTAGTGGAAAGGAGTTTCTAAATGCTATGAATGAAGAAGAGTTAGTATTTAGATTGGTATTTAAGCCTAGGAATATTATTACAACCACCAAAGTGAATGAGTTGACTCAAGAGATTCAAGATATGTTGGAAGAGTATGTAGAAATTGTATTTCATGAGATTCCAAGTGCATTGCCACCTATGAGGAACATTACTCATCACATATACTTTGTTCTAGGATAAATTTTGCACAACAAATTAGCCTATAAGATGAATCTTAATTATAATTCATAAATAAAGAGACAAGTACAAAAAATCTTAGTCAAAGGGTTGATCAAAGAGATTTTTAGTCCTTGTGTAGTCCCTATAGTGTTGGTGCCTAAGAAGGAAGGTGAGTGGAGAATGTGTATAGACTCCAAGGCTATAAAAAATATCACAATTAGATATAGGTTTCCTCTCCATAGGATGTAATATTTTATGGATTACTTGAGTAAAAAAAGATATTTTTCATAAATTGATCTCAAAAGTGGATATTATTTTATTAGGATTAGATAAGGGGCTAAATGGAAAACTACTTTCAAGACCAATGAGGGGTTGTATAAATGTTTGATTATGCCATTTGGATTAAAAAATATACCAATTAATTTTGTGAGTCTTATTAATTATGTAATCAAAACTTTTATAGGTAAGTTTTTAGTGGTCTACATGGATGATACTCTTATGTACATCCTTAATAAAGAGGATCATCTTTATCATTTGCATCTAGTCATGATAAGGTTGTAAGAGGAAAGGTTGTTAATCTACCTCATGAAATATGAGTTGAAGAAATCATAACTGATATAAATAATATTTATAATCTCTCAAGGCATGCTAAAGATGGACAAGGACAAATTGAAGGCAATCATGGAGTGTCCAACACCTAGAATAACTAGAGAGGTTAGGAGTTTCCATGGCTTGAAATTTTCTATAAAAAATATATTAGAAACTTTAGTGGAAGTCATCTCCAATAATATATACAATTAGGGGATATAATAAAAAGTTTATTTTGACTTAGAAAGTTGAAAGGAGTTTTTAATATTTGAAGCAAAAAATAATAGAGTAGCCCATCCTAGCACTACTTGACTTTAACAAGGTTTTTTAGATAGAGTGTGATGTAATTGGAGTGGAAATAGGGATTTTTATAAGCCAAGATATCAGGCCAATATCTTATTTCATTGAAAAACTCAATGATTCCAAAATAAAGTATTCATCATATGACTCAAAATTCTATGCAATAGTGCAGGCCTTGATGAAGTGGAAGCATTACTTAATTCCTAAAGAGTTTATCATCTATATAGATAATCATGAACTTTAATTTATCATTAATAAGCCTAATCTAAATTAAAAAACATGAAATGGACAAAGTATATGTATAATTTTACTTTCATCATCAAACATAAACAAGGACATAAGAATAGGGTAGAATATGCATTGAGTAGAATAGTCTTGTTAGTTCATTAGATACAATTTAAAAGTGTTGGTATTGACTAACTCAAGGATATATATGAAGATGATGAAGACTTCAAAGAAGCATAAAATGCTTGTAAGCATCTAACTACACTAAATGAACCATGGTTAGACTATATCATACAACATGGGTTACTATTCAAAGGTGTGAAAATATGTGTACTAAGAAGATCAATAAAAGATAATTTGATCCAAGAAAATAATAGTGGGAGTTTCACAAGCCACTTTGGGCTTGATAAGACTTTGGAATAGCTCACTAGACACTATTTTTATCCTAAGACATAATAAAAAGTGATAATATATGTTAAGAGGTGTAAAAATTGTCAAATGGAAAAAGGTAAGAGCACCAATGCAGGTTTATATCAACCTCTACCAGTTGTAAATAGACCTTGGGATTCTATACACATGGAATTTGTGATGGGACAGCCTAGAACACAAATAGGTTTTGACTCCATATATGTAGTTATGGATATATTTTTTAAAATGGCACATTTTATTCCTTGAAAGACCACCAATGATGCCACCCATGTGGTAAATATATTTTATAACAGTTATTAATACTTCATGGACTACCACTAAACATTGTATCTAATAGAGATATTAAATTCTTAAGCCACTTTTATGGGACACTATGGAAAAATTTAGGCATAAATTAGAGTTTTATTTCAACTTACCACCCTTAGATATATGGTCAAATTGAGGTATTTAATAGGAGTATAGGTTACCTACTGAGGTGTCTATCTAAATATAATCCCAAGCAGTGGGATCTTGTATTACCCTAGGTAGAATTTGATTACATTGACTCCTCCAATAGGAGCATTGGCATGAGTCCTCTTAAAATGATATATGGTATGCATCCTAGAGGATTATTTTAACTCATAAATCTCACTAATATGGACAAGATAAGTGGTGAAGTGGAATATTTTGTAGTGGCTATGAAAGAGGTTCATCAACAGGTAAGAAAGTATCTAGAAGCTAGTGTAGAGAAATATAAAAAGCATGTAGTTGTAAGTAGGATAAAGGTAAATTTTCATTTGGGATTTTTGGTTTTAGATAATCTTAGTATGGATATATTTCAAATATGCGAGTAAAACAATCTTAATTTGAAAAAATTAGTCCTTATAAAGTGCTTATTAAGTTTGCTAACAATGCATATGAGTTGGAATTACCTAGTGGTGTAGGCATATCACCAATTTTTAATGTTTTAGACTTATACCCATAAAATAATGATAAGAAAATTGAATAAATATTATATTATATTATATATATATATATATATATATATCAGATACATCAAGTAAATATCAAGAAAAATAGTTTCCTTAAGTCAAACCAAATGAATTGGAATGCATATTAGATAAACAAGTGTTCAAGAAAACTAGGGACAAATAGTATTTCAAGTATTTTTTCAAATGGAAGAAACAAACCATTGAATATGATACATGGATGGCATATAATGGAATAAAAATTCATGGGAGTACTCTAGGATAAATCATGGACAATAGTCCCTGAGTCTTTTTCTCTTTCCCTTGGGAGTATGACGTAGGAACATCATTCTTAGGCTTAGATTCTTGAAAATTTTGGTTTGTTTTTTGGTATAAGTGGTATTATGATTATTATATCACCTTTAGGTTTTAAATTTGGCTTTTCCTACAAAAATAGACTTTTCAAATTTGGCTTTTCCTACCAAAATAGACTTTTTGAAATTTTGAATTATTTAGGCCAGTTTAGGAGTTGTAGGAGTGGTTTGAAGGACATTTGAAGGTATTAATTTTTTTTAATAACTCTTTAAGTGAACATGTGCATATAAAATGTGTCTTAATTCAATTATGTGAGTAATATAATCTTTTATGTATGTTTCAATGCTTTAATGAGCACTCTAGTGATCGTTGAAAGGTCCAAAAATAGTTAGAGAAATTATTGGACTCATAAAACATTTGGGATCCTTGGAAGTCAAGATAATTAAAAATTTTAAGATATAAATATCCAATAAATAAATAATAAGTTCCACATTTTGGAAAACAAAATGTGGTAGACTCTATTTTTCATATATGTTGATAATGAAAATGACTATGTGTGTTGAATATTGAAGCAAGAACCTATAAAAAAATCCATTTTTGATACTCATGTGATTGGTAAGTTGGTATAAATATTCCTTAAGGCTATTCATACATTTTATTTCTTTTATTTTCTAAATATTTGTGAGGATATAAAACATAGACCTATAGGCGATCATGAATATACACACAATAAAACTCAAAGCATTACAACAAGTGAGTAACAGAGATGTTTGAAAAGAAACCAATGTGTTACAAAGGATTATAGGATTTTATCATACCTTAATCAATAATTATATATTCATGAAATAAATTTAGAAGCTTTAAACTATAAATTATTCATTATCAGGTCTCCATAGATAGTTATAACTGTATGATAGGGTTTCTAAACTAAAACTTATTTATCAAGAATTTCCACTGAATAAAATTCATAAAACTTTGTGATTTATTTTAATTTAATTTTTTTAAAGGTATTATACTTTTATTTATATTTTGTGTAAAAAAAAATATGGTTGAGCTTAAATACAAGCCCTAGGAGACCTAATTGGGGCTTGACAAAGGCTAAAAAAGTGGTTTTCTGAGTGGATTTGGATCAATAAATTTATTTGAGGAAAGTAAATAAATATATCATAATAAAAAATCTCCATATATTCTAAATTTAAATCCTTAATTATCCATACCATTAGAAAAGGTGAAGAAAGGGCCATTAAGAAGTGAGATAAGTTGTGCCAAGTGACAACAAGTTGAAAGGTTGAAATTTTGGTAGCTTACTCTCTACCTCAATCAATAACTTGAGGATAAATTCCCTTTCCTATTAGTATGAAAATATACCTTTATTTAAAACCAAAAAGGGAAAGTAAGAAAAGAGTTACTCACAACTATTTATATTAAAACTTTTTTCAATGAGGGTTTCATTATTTTGACCAAAAAGTATGGAAAGGTGAAATAAAGGTAAACCAACGGAATGATGGAAATATGGTAAAAAATATAAAAAATTAATAAGGTATAATTGGATGATTCTATCCAAATAAACATAGAGATTTGTTAAAATAACCTTAGAGAAGAAGGATAATTTTTAGTAAAATACATAGACTCGCTAAAACATTCCAAGATTTGAGATTATAATACATGTCACATTTATCATATAAATGTGATGGGAAAAAAATATTATGTACATAATAACATGATACATACACCAAGGATATTGTATATCATTACAAATAAATATATATATATATATAAATCTCCTATTTTATAATAAAAATAGACATAAGTTCTTTTTTTAATCCCACCAAGGCTTCACAATGACAAGAATTCCTAATGAATATTTAATATAATTTTATACACTAAAAATTATGAATTTTTTGACTTTATAATAATATTATTTAATTTTTTTTTGAGAAAACAAGAATTAAAGTGGATTGACATACTCATGTACATCAATCACCAAAAATATTCATGGCACAAAGTCTTGTAAATTATTTCTATATTTATCATTCATGGGGATATAAATATAGACCCCTTACTTAAATATTGTCAAAATTACTTATACTATTTAAAATCCAACCCTTTGAATTCACTCTAAAATCCCATTATAAGTTACAATGGGTGGTTACATTGTGAAACCACCTTTTTGTAGTTTTAGGGGATTGAAAAATCACATTAGTAAAAATGCACAACTTTAAACTTGAAAAAATGTGTTGACAAATTTATACAACTTGAAAAATATCAAATGACCAATTTTCATGACTTTAAAAAGTACATTGGTGTTTTTGTATGATTTAAAACTTTCAAAAATGCATTAACAAATTTTCACAACTTACAAAAGTGAAATGACCAATTTTCACAACTTTCAAAAGTGAAATGACTAATTTTCACAAATTTCAAAAGTGAATTTGTGTTTTTTCATGACTTAAATTTTTCAAAAGGGACTTACCAAATTTTCAAAACTTGAAAACTAAGAGCTTCACCTTACTCTTCACATTTTTAAAAAATTCACCTTGATTGTACAACTATGATTCTCCCATTGATTTTATATGTTTAAGGTGAAGTTTATGAATGATGAGTGATTAAGTTAAAATTTTATTCATAAAATTATATTTTTAATGCATCAAAATAGAAAATAGAGTTTGTATACAAACATTATGGCCTAAGGGTTATTGGACCCTCTTTAGACACATTTGGAATTCTTCCTTGCTCATATAGCTATGATTCTTCCCCTTTATTTTAAAATTTCAAGATGAAGTTTTTTTACACCATGTGTCTTTAAAAATAAAATATTATTCATAAAATTATATTTCCAACTCTTTGAATAAGAGACAAAATAGAGTGTGTATGTGAAAGTTATGGCATGAGGGAAATTGGACCATGTTTAGACATTTTCTACTTTCCAAGTGGTCAAATTTTGACCCCTTTACTTATAGGGGTGTCAGATTCCAACACCTCTACTTGCATGGGTATTAAATTATACCAAACAAAAGATAGGCAACTAATTATTATTCCTTGATACTTTTAGAATCTATTGATGAACTTTCTAAGGTAAGGCATTTCATGTTTTAGCAAGGGAGACCATGTTCACCTTTGTACTACCATTTATTATACACCACTTTCATATGTAAAATCTATATTAATATTTTAAAAACTATTCAAGTATATAATTGAATCAAAATTATGAATAACTTTGCCTTGAATCTTTTTTTATTCATTCAACACTTTAACCTTATTTCTAATGATTGCATTTATAACTTCATCATAATCTCTTGAATTAGTATCCAAATGAAAAATTATTTTATTCCTATAGACAAACCTTCATATTTTTACTTTATATAAAATAATATTAGATCCAAGGACTAATAGCATTATCATTGCAAGCCTTATTCATTACCTTATGTGATTTATCTAATATTAAGTCCATTCCATGTGCAATAGGCACTTATGCTTTGTCGATTATATTATAAATCATGAATTATCCTTTATACATCCAAGGGTGGTATACCTATATGTAGTTTTATCTATAATCAAGCATCCTATTGTGACTATCCGATTATACCATCATCTATAACCTTGTCTTCAAGTTCAAGACTTAATTCTAATGAGTGGTCTATAAATTGCATGTAATGACCCTTCAAAACTTGGTTATAATGAATAATATACCTTATATGATTCATTTTAACCTCATTTCTATCCAAATTTATAATATGAAAAATTCAATAGTGATATTAAAGTTGTTATCCTCTTTAACCCTTAAAAGATCACTCAGATCTCACATAATAAAATAATCTTCATACCCTATACTAAAAGTTGTATCCTCGACTTTATTTCCATTTTTAGCATAATTTCCATGATGTAAATAATATTTTAATGACATACTATTAAATAATGAATATGAAATATTTTCATACTTAAGTTGCAATTAAAATTATCACCTTGTTCTGTGAAAAGATAAATTGTTGATATATCCTCAACACCACAAAATTTGTGACTCAAAATTCCCAAGTTAAGGTTAACCAAAATATTCCCCTCAAATTTATATCCATCTACAATTTTACTCTAAAAAACACTAAATGGCTTACCATTTATAAGTTTGAAGGATAGTGCAAGATTTAACACAACTTCCTTCACCTTGAAATCTTCACATACAACAAGTGAAACATTAAAAAAACCAATCCTTGTCCATTAGAATATGGATTCAGTGTCCATTTTTCCAAAAAAATACTATCTCTATCATTAAATCACCTGTAATTTACCATGAGAATGAAATTGGAGGTGTTATAATGAAATGTAAAATTTCATGACAATAGGATCCAAGTCTCAACTAAACACCCACCAAACACAAAAAATTTCATTGCTTCACTACATTATCCATAAAATATATTCAATAAAACACATTTGATTGGATCTATGAACTATATATAATATATTAAAAATAAGTAAAATAATGTATAATAGTGAACATGGTTAATAAAATATCAAAGAGAAAGATTGCTATAACCAACAACAACCAAACAACCATGTGAGACAAATCATACTCATTTATCTAATATATTTCAAAATCACTTCATTTGAGACAAGTGAGAATACATAACCATAAATTAGTCCAAAATCACTTACATTAGTATGGATCTGACCTAGTCTTTCTAAGGGACACAAAATTCTTTAAAAATCATTACTAATAAACCTTGTCTTTAATCAAATATGTCAAAACTAGGAAACATAGAACACATTAAAATAAATTTATGTCATTGGTATTTAGAGGCTTCAACTCTAACATGTTAAAAAATTCCAATGCCAAAACCCTAAAGAAGTAAACCTAAAAAGAAAAAGTAGTGAGCCCAAAAATGTAACTAAACTATGTTCTCACATTTGAAACCTAAAAGTCACCAACCCAATAAGTTCTCAAATATTGTAAGATATAACCTATCAAGAAATGCAAAAGATAGATGGAAACAACTATTGAAAACAAAGTGACAGGGTCCAAACACTTAGATAAATAAATACAAACTTAGAACCTCAAACTTTATAGGCTCTCACTGATCCACCACATAGAGATATAAATTTAAAAAACAATATTCATAAATTAGAGGGGTCTAAGATAGAGAGGTCCAAAAAACATAATTAGGTTACCCTAAATTATTAGTCTATATCCTTAGATAAATGACCCTATACTACATGTTTTAGGTCTTATATCTATAATAAAAACACAAAAAGAATCCACATCAAAGGCGAAGAAAAACTCGGAATAAATTTTTAATAGATAAATCAAAAGGGATATATATATATATATATATATATATATATATATATATATAATTGGAATAACCTTTTAAAAGGATTAAAGTTACATACAAGGATTTGGCCATTAGAAATACAAATGGTGATGGGAGGATAATTATCATGGGGTTGTTCCTAAGCCTACTCAATTAGAGATTTTTATTTCCCAAAATTTGATTTTAATAAAAACTAGGCTTATTAAAGATTTCAATACATTTTGAAGATTAATTTTTTGATTCATGGTTAAAATTTTATGAAATTTTGGAAGGTAAATTACTAATTTTACCTAACTTCCTTAATAAAATAAATAAACTCCATCTAATTTTTGTGCATAAAAAATATGCTAAATTTATTTTTAAAAAATCTTGTAGAAAGACTCATTGATTATAATTAAAGATGTTTTTAGTACTAGATTTATACGCATATATAACATCACTAACAAGTTGTAATTATGATCTGTAAAAAAATAATTGATTAAGAGTAATAGAATGCTCAATCTAATCGTTGCAAATAAAACAAATACAAAACCTATTATAAATTTGTCAACTTAATGGAAATTCTTTAATAAGACACAAAAATTTTGAACAAATAATACATTCAAAAAAACTTATAGAATAGTTGAAGAATTTACTTTTCTTGCATTAATCTATAAACTATCATCCATTTATAATGACTAAAATAAATGTATAAATATCCTGGGATGGGATTACCTCATATTCAAAGTTTGTCTAATTTTAAAAGGTTTAAAATAATATTGATTCTTAATTCACCATGAAAACTCTAAACTATTTATAGTGTGTATAAACAAAAGAGTATTCATTTATATTTATAGTCCATATATACATGTATATAAATGATTATATCAAAATTTGAATCCAATAGTCACTCAGTCTAAGTTGAACTAATAGTTGAGATTGCACTCAAATTGAATTAGATACAACTAGGAATGTTTGATTGGAAGTACTATAAGTATATGATGATGTTGTGGAACTTGTTTTGGATGGTCCTTATATTTCCACATAAACTAGATTACTTGAATATTCTATTGTAGTTACCCTTACATTTGGTCTTGATCGAGTTTGAAAAGTAGTTATAATGAAAGTACATGTAATAATTATAGATCCTATTAGAGTATATATAGGATAAGGAAACAAATTTGTAAAATTTTGAGCCCATAAAGATGAAGCTCATACTTGGGTGGACAACCACTCTTTATCATCTATATTCTCATATTTAGGCATACATAATATAAAATCTATCTCTATGGTTTCAAAAAGGATAACTGGTAGTTTGAACAACAACTGGCATTTATCCATTATTTTCATGTGTAAAACCATATAATCCATAAAGAAACAATTATTTTTTTGTGATTGTGATAATTTTTCCTTTGTAAAAGTTACCAATTGGATCACTTGATCACTAATTCTAAATATTTTACTAACTTTGAAATTATTAGCAGTAATTCGAAGTAGATTGTCAAAGTATGTCCTAGTTAATACCTTCCCAAGTGGTATGAATATGAAAATAATACACATATATCAAAGTATTTTGGTGTCCTTTTGATCTTAAATCATAATTTTCACAAAAAATACCACATATTTTTATGCCATTCCATTATATGAGACCTCTTATTGGTCAAATAATTTTACACCAAAGTGATGTTTAGAAGTCGTAGTGAATTGAGATGTTAATATGATTTGTTTATTACTATTTCATTAGTGAAGTGAAATTTTGTATCTAGGATATTTATAGATTTATATAAATTCACCATATTTCCCTATTATAGTTTTGACTTTGCCATGGATTGATGTTTAAAACTTATAATGTTATAAAGGGTATTAGTACAACTATGTACATTGTCCAATATGTATATTGAGGCCACGTATTCTACCTCATTACTCAAATATTTTATTATTTTATTTTAGACATGAAACATCTTCTTCATGACTCCTCCAATGGAATCAACCATAGATATATGATCCTCTATAATATCATCTTCCTCTCTAGTCCTAGATTTCCTCTTCTTTTTTAGTGAGAATATCTCTTATTCTCTTATACACTCAATTAGATTCCATCTTATCATGATTGTTCTCCTCATCACTCTTTTAAACATATTTGGGGTCCCATGAAATAATGTATTCAATTTTGGTCCCTCATTAATAACCAAATATTGTATAGATGAATACTTTAATTTCATATGTTGTATCCACTATGCAGTTACTATAATGTCCTAATAAGAGTTTTGACTAGAATATGTCATGGTAAGGGGAAAGGTGATTTGTGGTGGAGTCATGAGGATGTAAGGAGATGAAATAATTTTTAGAGGTGGCATGATTAATAACTATTCTAGTGAAGAATCAAAATTGGGATATTTGGTTGGGGAATGGAAAGGTGGGATGACCATCTTCTCTTTGGACATCTTGGTTTGTGGACTAGTCTTGAGTACATATTTATTGAGGTTGGGATACTCATATACTGATGTTATTGGTGACTCTATTTAAACACATTGTGTTATTAACAACCTAAATTGGGTAGAAAGGTTTAAATATAAATGGAGTGTGGCAAAAATTTACTGGGACACTAAATTTTCAAAATTTGGGCTAGATAATGTGGTATTTAATCCATGTGCAGAGAAAAAATTTGTGTAATACCATCATATGTAATAATTTACAAGTATTGTGTAATAGTTATATAGGTGATATTCATGGGGTTATTGGGAGAAGTAGTAATAATTTTTTTTATTAATGGTAAAAGAGGGTTTTGAAAGAGACACTACCCATAACAAGATACATATAAACAATGTCACACAGACTGAATATAACAATAAGCCTACCCAGAAAATAACAAAAAATAAAGGAGAAACTACATCAAAAAATCAAAATTAGAAAAAATTTAGCTATAAAGCAACAAAAAGACACTAACACCGTATACATTTCCAAGTCTCATATGTTTTCACCCAATTCTCTGTCAAACTTATAAAGTCCTTGTCCATGTGATGAGTATCCTGAGACATATATTCATCTCTAAAAATACCCTTCATCTTATTTTCAATCTTGATAATTGTAAAATATTCATTTTTTCTATTTGTCAACAATTTTTACCCCTCCATACTCTATAAACATTTTTTCATATCAATACGACTAAAATACACAAGCAAAAAAATATTATCCTTAAATTTCACATTTTATCTCTCCATTCTATCCATTGTCTCTTTCAGATCCATAAACTAAGAACTCATCTCTAGCAAGTCCACCTTTGTAAAAAAATATCCTATCATTTTGAATCAGTTTTCTCACCTCCTTTTTGAGCCTTTTGTGATCTTTTATGAACTAGCAAAGAATGGCCTTGTGTAGCTCCACTTCATTGCCAATTTTTTCCAAACTCTCTTGATTATTTATAATTATCAATTACCATATCAAATTAAATAGGAATGTTTTTATTTTTCTTAGACAAATTTTCTTCCTTATTACCATTATCTTCAGTCTCCTTATGACTAGCATCATCCATCATTTCTTAAGTCACCTCACAATCCTTGATCATTTTAGGGTCCTCCATAATTTCCACATCATAAATGCCAACCAACATATCAAAACCAACGTCATTCCTATCACCATTAGCCATATTAAAATTTTATTGATATTTAATCTCCCTATCGATATAAATAATATATTGATTTTGTTCTACCAATTTATCCTTCCTCTAATTTGTTTTGTTATCACTTATTGAAATTGTTTTATGGCTTTTCACCATTTTAGCATGAATTTTCTTCACACTAATATGAATACTAGGGTTTAAAGCGTTGAAAATCTTATAGATGAGGAAGATCATTTATTGATAGAGAAGTAACATATTTTTAACCTTATTCACATCAAACATGGAGTTTTCCATCAAATGAAAAATATATAAACCTAGGATAAGGTGAATATGGTATAAAAAATAGTTCAATATAGGCATATTAAAATAATATACAATTAAAAATATGACATCAAGAGTGATATACCTCAGTATTTGCTCTGTTACCACATCATATGGCTTAGGAAAATACTTTCTAAGTAACCCCCTTAGCATTTTTTCATCTCTTAATTCTCTAAAAAAAAAATTCCTTATCCTCCTTATAATATTTATTGGACTTAATGTGCTTGAATTCCTCAACTTTCATACTAATCACATGGGAAATCAGTTCTTCAATGATTTCCATAGAGACAATATTTATGTTCACTACATGATTGTTCCACTAAGATGCATACTTTTAGGACCAAATCTTGTCAAATCCAAAAAATTTATCAATAAAATTTGGTAGTACCCTAGTATGGATAATTTATAAGATCCTTTATTATTTCCTTATTTTATTAGCTAATAGTTGTTCAAATTTGTTTATATCACCACCAATTTGAAAATACTAAATTAAAAAAAAAAAACTAAAGATATCAAGACAACTAAAAAAATAAGTGTATTAACCAAATACACCTTATCACAAGGGACTTTATTGAAATTACTATACTCAAAACTCTATTGCATCTTATAATTATCCTCCCATGTGTAATGATGAAAATATTTTTAATAAATACCAATAATCATAATAAAACACAATATGAAAGTTGAATCATTCCCAAAATTTAAAGGTAATAAGGATCATAACAAGAAAAAACCAAAATAGGGATGTGATTTAGACCTATCTCTAATAATTATGACATTAACAATCTTTGGAAATGCCTCATTTTTGGCCTAAAATTTGAACAACTACATAAATACTCCTATTATCAAAGTAGTCCACTAATTTATTACCCTCCCTTATAACATGTTGAACATGAACGTCATGAAATGAATGGGAAATGAGTGAAATTTATTCTATGATATTATCAATAGTCTAGCTATTTTTTTTTATCTTTTTTAGACAATTGATGATGTTGAGGGAATCCCCCACACTGATAACTTGCTAACACTTAAATATTTAGTCATTTTCACACCCCAAAAGTGTAGCCAAGGCTTCAACTAAGTATTTTTTCTAAAACACCATATTCCCCTCATATGAAACCACCAGGAGACCATTGTCATATCTTAGAATACCTCCACCTCCTAACATTTTTGGGTTTCCTTTAGAGGCCCCATAAATGTTTAGTTTAACCAAACATGCACTAGAAATAACAATCTAACTTTATTTCTAATTTTCATGTTAGAATCCACCTTAGGTATATTATCCAAAGATAAAATCTAGTTCTTTTCAATGGTTTATTCTTGCCTAGAAAGATTATGCTTATAACCCCAATTGATATATTTTAGGTTATCAATGATGAAATTAAAAATATTACTAGACACTCTTTTACTAGGATTTTTGTTATCCTTGAATATCCAATTTTTTATCTAAGGTGAGGAAAACTTAAGGCCCATAGTTTATTAAGCTCCTAAGTTGTTAATGGTGCAATCCATTCAATCCACAAATCTAAGAAAGTAGAAGGATGAGACCAGTTAATCTAAAACTTATCTAAAATAAAACCTCACACCTTAAAAATAAAGGGACACTATAAAATAAGATGAAGAATAGATTCATTGTCAAATTCAAAAAGAAAAAATATATTAACCAAAGTCATCCCTATCTTAGCCAAGTTATCTAAAATGAGTATCTCATTATGCAAATTGAGCCATAAAAAGAAGTTAATTTTGGGAATAAGATCTTTATCCCAAAATTTAGACCACATAATGGTTTTTTGAAGCTATGAAATCATCTTATTATAAAAATATCTTACACCATATTATACACTTGGTAAGGTAATCCATCTTCCTTAGTCAAATTATAAATATGGATACATTTGAGAAATATATTTAAGTCAAATAATTCTAGTAACTTCATTACCAACATTTTTTATTTGCAATTATTTTCAATATCTTCTAATTTTATGAATTTGAAAATAATATGCTACCATTATCCATATTGACATTGTATTTGATCCCTAATTTTATTCTAAGGATCAATATTACTTAATGCATGCTCTAGAATCCAAGGATCCTCCCAAAATCTAATTTTATGACCATTATTAATATTCCATTTAAAACCTATTTCAATAATATCCCCATTGGAAGTAGTAATAATATTAATTAATTAATCCAAAACTATATTATTTAAAAGAGTAGAGACATTATTAATATAAATATTAATGTAGACCAATGAAGTAGTACAATTTAGAGGGACAACTCATAGTAACAAATGAAAAAAATAAGGTCATTACTTGTGTTGAGTATTATGGGATAATCATATGAGGGACAAGCAAAACAAATTATGTAACTAATTAAGTATCAACTATTGTACCCAATTGGTCCATAAATTTTTCCATAGTAGGGGCTTGGTCTTCCTTTTCAATTTTCACTTGAACTAGATTCAGAGTATGAGGAGGACTACAGCTTGAAGTTACAAATGTTCCCTATGGAGGTATATTTTTAGAAATATCAAATGTATAATATCATTTTGGGTCATCTTCATAGTATTAATATAAATTCCCCCTCTTATTTAGACTTATATATATGTTCCTCTAATAGAGAATCTTTTGCATACTCATCTTATGCGTTGAAGTAGGTGATGCCTAGTGATACGCTTGAGTATGGGGATGTACTCTCTTCTTATTGTGTGACCTTATGGGTCTAAAAGATGGTATGAAAATACCTTCTCAAAAAATTTGAAATAGGATGAGTAGTTGTAATATGTACTATAGGAGGAGATTGTCAATAACTAACCACTGAATCTCGAGGTGGTGGAGTTGTGGTAACCTCTAGTGTAAATGCAAAGGTGAAATTTACTATTAATGGTGTCCCTATGTCTAGAGGCTACTATAATGGATCATTTATCTTTTATAAATTCTTGAGGACCCTTGATTTAAATTTATCAATCATGTATTCCTCATTTTACTCTTTTACCTAAGGTTATTTACCTTGCTCAAGGTATTTTACCTCTTGCTCTATCCTAATTACATCCACCCTTATAATGAATGGATCATATGTTATCATTTGAGAAATAATTATAGACATCTCATACTTTTTAATCCTTATGTAGAATTTAAAACCATCCTTAGGATTAAAAAATATCAAATCATGTTCATATTCACAATGTCCATAGCTTTTATTGAATTGCCTTTAGAATTTATTTATATTTTTAATTATTACACTCTTTGGACATAGAATATGAATTTAACTAGTATAAACCTTATATACCTTTTTGATTTTAAGATGACCAATTATTTCTAGTTTTGGAACTATTACCTCCTAATACTGAGAGGTTCCTTAT
Source organism: Torreya grandis (assembly GCA_037957365.1). NCBI lineage: Eukaryota > Viridiplantae > Streptophyta > Pinopsida > Cupressales > Taxaceae > Torreya > Torreya grandis. Next base: position 2,342,411 of record JARHVA010002413.1, read on the forward strand.
GATACATGGCTAAGTTGGCCCTCATAAAATTATCATCTACACTATTAGATAGATTATAACCTATCTCTTTCTTGATTAAATTTTTAGGAACATGCCTGGGTAGATAGAAATGGGTCACCAATATACCCTCAACTCTGATAATTTTATGGTTTGTATAAAACCAATAGTCACGTAATGACTTGAGTGATCATTTGATCTCTACATATAATCTTGGCATTATTTGTCCATTTATTATTTTCTAAACCATATGATATAACATTTTTGATATCTTATGAATATGGTCTGTATAATTTTATATGTGGGTATGATTAAAATCATCATAGATCCTTTTTTATCCTTTTGTCTCCAAAGGAGGGGTCTTGATAATGTAGATAGTCCCATAGATGACATCTACAAAATGTGAAAGCATGTAAAATTTATTGTATGTTCAATCATGCATGACCATCTATTTTTTAAATTAAAACTTATGATTCACCCTAATGGGATAATTCCCTTTCATTCCAAAATTATATAAAATAATAGGACATATACTTCATCCACATAACAAATGGATGGAGATACATGGATTTTATTCAACTGTACTATGGCAATTTGGACACTAGTTCTAAACTAAGAAATTAGGATTCTCTTACTCATGTAAAGCTAATTGGGATTATGAGCCCATATTATTATGGTACCGCTAACACTATTATATTTTAACCATTCATTGACTATTATTTGCTTGTAATAATTTTTTGGATTTGGTATTCTATAGAATTTATCAAAGGCTAAGCCAACCACATATGCTACTAGATTTGAACTATTTTTTTATGAAAAATGTCCTTTGTAATGTTCATGTTGTAAATAAATTATAGACTAACTCAGTTCAAGGGAATACCTTTGTCTTGGATTCCACATTTTGAAGTCTTAAAACTTTGGTTAAAATAAGTTCATATTTATGTTCCCTCTCAATAAGAGGTATATTATCCTCATCCTTGTATGTTAGAATAGGTTTAACCTCTACATAAACCATTGAATAGTGATTTAATGCATTATTTAAATCATCCTAGTTTAATTGTGTATCCTTGAAATTTCATCTAGTTCTAAAGTGGAATATTGAGGGAGTTGATCCTTGATTCTCAGCTTCCATTGTTGACTAAATTGAGCTCTATGTTTAATTTTTAAAATCATGGATTTCAATCAATATGAAGCTCTGTATAATAATTTATAGGTTAATAAATGTAAAATGTAATTTTATTTGACTTTGGAACATATAATATAGCCCATTTTCTTATCTTGGAAATTCATTTCTTGAATCCTCCATGTGTGAGAATTAATTTTGAAGTAATTATTATTGTCAATAATCTATCAAGTATGAATTTGATTTTATGACATCATCTTTCAAAAGCTTATTTAACATGTTACACTTTGTCGCTATCTTTATTTCCTTAGTTAACCCCTTAGGTTTTATTTTATTGGTATACCTTTATAGATTTCATAATATCACCTATTCATGGCCTTTATGTTTCTTATTTATAGATGACTATGTCACTATAGGATGTGTGACATATTTTTGTTTTATTGCTTAGTTTATGCCTTTATTTGAGTTTTTAGGTTTTGTAAGTGTATGAAACAATGAGGTGATGAAAATTGGTATGGCACATGATAGATGACTATCATGTCTGAACATGTGGATTAGTTGGTGATCGACATATGGTATCATACTATGTATAAGATGACACGTGGAAATCTAATTCTAGGTCACTTGGTGTGTGTGTGTGTTTGAACTCTATCATTTTGGTCTATCTACCTCTATGAAATGATACTATGACACATGGAGATATATTACTTAGTCACTTGGTTTCTTATCTTTTTGACTTATATTTCCACCCCAAATATTGTAATAAAGTGACACTAAGACTTATGGAGTGATCTCAATTGATCTAGTGGTCATTGGATTTTATTACTTAGGACTCTAGGCTAAGAGGTGTGATGTAGTGAGATGAAGATGTGTCATAAAATATATTTTATTCAATTGGTTGATGGGATTTAGTAACTTAATTTTTTCTATTAAATACATTTGATGGGATAATATGGTAACATTTGGTAGTATCTCATGTATTCAAGATATACAAATCATTCAGAACTTGTTAAATCAAATAAACATTAATATTATATTAATTATTACAAATAAAGGACCCTTATCAATCTGAAGCTAACATGTAAATTTAAAAGTGATAAAATTGTCAAACAATGATTAGCTCGGTTAGTGTTTGACACTAAAGTTAGAATGTGGGGGAATTAGGGTTAAGAAATATATAAATAGTTATAACACAAGGGTGATAAACTAATATATAGTATGGAAATTAATATAAAAATCAAATAAATAATATTCTAAATTTATATGACTAAGATTTATAAAAATGTATATTAAAACTATTGAAAGATATTAAAATGAATAATAAATAATTGTATTTATCTAGTTTTTTATACACAAGAATATATATACTAGACTCAAGTTTAAACTATGTAGGATCAATGTTCTAGATCAATCATAAGATTCTATAAATTATAATTCTATGGTTGTAGACTCTACTATTAGATTTAGACACTACTGTCAATACTAGTTTGTGACTATGACATAGGTGTCTAGTAAAAAATAACGATTGGATATGGATGTGACCAACTTAGTCATTATATATTTTATATCACATTTATAATTTGAATTTTAAACTAGGATATATTTAATCACTCTTCAATAGTTTATCAAACCTTAGATCATTGCCCTTACTCACCATTGGATTGAGTTTACTAAAAAATGGGTCAATGGGCTCACATTGTCGAGCTTCACCAAAGAATCATATATAAATGAGAAATTCCTCCATAAATAATAATCCAAGGAGGGCCTTGAACATATGTAATTATCCCTTGTGTGGGAAAGTATGTGTAAAAGGGTACAACATGTTATATTAAGATGCAAATAGTAATCTGACTTTTAATTAAACAAATATCATACATGGTCTACTCTTTGAATTATTGATACCCATGATATGAATTCTCTTATGATTGATATTTAATAGAGATGAATTAGGGATATTAGAGTGCTTGTATAGTTCATTTATGAATCTTTAATAGGTGTTTTCCTTGTATTTACTAGATGAATAATGATAAGCCTTAGACATGTATTTATACCACACCTTTTTAAAATATATCATGGTAGGGTTCAATAAGATAATTATGCCAACCCATAAGTTTTTATCATTATAAAATTTTGATGACTTTTTTCTACTGGTGTCTAGATACGTATCTAGACACTACCATCAATAGTAGTGTCTCTCTCTAGCTAATAGTGTCTAGAAGGATATAAACTAGGTATGGATTTGAAACTAATGGTTAAGGATGTTTATCAAGTTTGAATATATTTTTTTCATTAAAATATACATAGGTCATTAGAATAAAATGTTTCATATTAAGAGATAATAATTTAGGCATAGGGAAGTGGTGAATGTGAGCCTTTCGACAATAGGGAGGTCTAGAATGAAAGGGTAGAGCCCTGGTTGATATTTGTCAAATATATAAGACTCAGATCCTATAAATATTTATTTTTAGTATCTAAATTCCCCCACCTTGACCACCCATTTAATATAGTAATACTCAAGGATAAGATTACTAGTTTAAAGGAAATAAATGCATATTTGGATGTGTATAACACACCTTGCCTTTACTTGAGCCCACTTTGAGTGTTTAATGGTGTATTACTTATAACCAAGAGTATGTTATAGTATAAATTAGTGCATATAATCTAAAATTTTAAATAATTAAAATTAATTAAAAAAAAAGAGAAAATAAGGAGTACTCTTGTGTGTCAATGCAACCATCTTTACTCTTGATGATTTGACTTGGTAAATATGCTTCTTTATGAAGCATTAAATATAGAAATTTTTTACACATGAACCTTGATATTTGAAGATGGATATTGTAATGTATTATTTCCCTATTATTCCCCTAATCTAGTGTAAGGATGAGTTGTGACATAACCATTGAGATTATTATATCTCAATCACATAACTTTGTGAGGGGATTTAATCAACTCATTATATAAATATGGTTTGATTAGAGATTTAAGAACTGTAATATATAAATATGGCAATTTTTAATGATTTAATCACTTCAAACTATAAAATTAACCCACTATTCCAACATAAAAGGCTCAATAACAATATATATTGGTGTAATCGATGCACCTAATGAGTAGTATAATTGGTAATTATTTTAAGTTTTTTGTGAAATATCATGGAATATTCACCTATGATATTTATTAGATAAATTATATTATTTGAAAATATGAAAAAAATCTATTTCAATCTATGAAAAATTGGTGCAATATATAGGATTTTGACCCAAATGTATATCTAAATCATGGAATTAAAATAGATTTTGTGCAAGTGTAGAGGTCATGTATTTATGACACACCTCTACTAAATTATGGAGATACTAAGTTTAAAGTGTTTAGGTCATGTTATTATGACATATCCCCACTTAAATGTAGAAACTATGAAAATGTATAAATTTAGAAGTCATGCCTTTCTGACATGGTCCCACTAAAATGTGCAAATTGTGAAAATTAATGGAACTCATACTTATATTACATACCCCATTGATATCCCCCTTTTTAATTGATGGAATTATAAAATTGTAGTTACTTAAATTAAAAAGGATAAGGTATTTTTATAACCTATGTATGAATCATGTATCATATAGGGATAACATGTCAAAGTAGATGTATCAATTAGGATTGTAGTATGTCATAACATAAAGTCCTAAGATTCAAGATATAGATCATGTTAATGTATAGAGAGTAATGGTACAAACTAAAAAAATAATGAATCACATACACAATATAACTCAATGTAATGCAAATGAATGGTCCAAAGAGACCTCATACAAGGGGGATGTTCAAATGCCACATAATAAAAATAAATGACATAATTAAATGTCCAATAAAAATACAATGGCTGAAACCAATATGCAATGAAAATAGTCAAATGTTCTAAAATAAATATAATATCATGAAATTTGATACAGTCAAGGAAGAGACAATGTGAAGAAATAAAGTATGAATAGCCAGTATAACTATAATATACTAGTCCCTGAATATATGTGTTATCAAAAAGTGTTATGTAGCATATCATATAAAATACACTCTGAAATATATGAGCATGGATATAGACATGTTTAAGTGTTAGTATATAAGTTCAAACTTGAAAATGTAGAAATGATCATAAAATATATGTAACCTTTATCAATCATGATAAAATAAATAGATTCCCCAAATATATTATATTAAATTAGTAGAGGAAATGTCGAAGATCTATAAATGTATAGATCATCTATTTGGGTATGCCTATATCACACTCAAATATTCATGAAACATATGTGTATATAGGAATTAAATGATATATTATTCATATAATCACCAGATTTAGATTAAAATCTAGATAATAAATAAAACAATGAAATCTAATCTAAACTAAAACTTATGCTTGAAGATAGAGTAGAAAATTAAATACAACAATAAAAATAATAATGATTACAACCTCAAATTATTTTCACCTTCTCCATTTTGATAAAATGGAGATTTTATTTTGAATGATATGTGGGTGCTCAAATCCTTTCCAAATCAAAGATATTTGGGAAACATTTTGAGGGGTAATTTTTTTTGAATGGATTTGATTCACTTTGATTTGTAATGGCATGTCTATATCACTTCATTAGATTCAAGGTGAATTATTGAAAGTGAAGGATTACATACCAATTTATAGGATTATGGGAAATGAGATGAATGTTTGAAGATTATTTGAATTTTCAAATTATATAAATATTCAAGGACCATATTTGAGTCCTCATCCATGAAGATAATGATTAATTCTATGTGTTCAAGAAAAAATGGAGGTGGTTGAGTGACTCACCATGAATGGGTAAAGTTAGTTGGTTGAGTCATCCAAGAGGCTGAAATTTTCTAAGATGACTCATAAGGTGGTTAATTAAGTTGAAGGATTGTTTATATGAGTCAAAACATAGTTGAGACAAATGTGGAGGATGTCTAGGTGAGGTAGAAAATCTAGATTTTTAATTAGTATTTGAGTAAAATTATGTGCATGATTATAATTAATTATTTAATAATTAATCGATTTTTTGAAAATAGATGAAATGATGTTAATTTAAATTTGAATTTGGGAAGCTGATGGGTTAGTGTTCCAAAGTGAATTTCCACACAAAATGGTGAAATTTAGGTGTTTACATTTTACCCTCTTTAAAATGTTGTTTTAATTAGAAGAAGTAATGCTATTTACAATAATAATGACAAAGTAGATAACTATAGATTGTGGAGAAAAAATTTCTCCAGTTACTTAAAGATAAATGTGATTATGCCCCTCGAGTGTTCATGCAAGATATCAAATGAATTCTCAAAATGATTAAAATTAATATGATGAATTGGTTATAATTAATAACATTAATAAATTGAAGTTCTATAATTGATAAATCACTTGTAAGATTTAAAACATATGTAAAATGATTTTCCCCTAGTGGATAATTGTAAAAGATTGAGTTGGAAAAATAATATGTCCCATTAATCAACTACATGATTCGATGGTGATATGTGAATCATGGTTTACTATAGAAAATGTGGTAATAATATATCACAATGATGCTAATCCATGGGTATTGAAAATGAAAAATATAGATTGTCTAATGATAATAAAAGTTTACAAAATTGATAGTTACAAGCATTGATAAATATTTATAACAATTTAATTAATTATTGGTAGGGAATTTTGTTAAATTTGGTTATTAAAGGTGAAAATAATTATATGGGAGGGAAAACTATTTTAATAATGGGTTTGAATATATATGAGTATGGGGATTGTTTTAAATTCATTTGTGAAAATTCATTTTAGTATGTTTGGTTGTTAGATTTGATTTGTGATATTTTTATCTAGGGTTGGAGAAGAAAATGGTCTAGACTCCAACTAATAGGCATCATATCAATCATGTGTGAGTTTTTAAAAGGCCTAAGGGGATTAGTGATGTGGCAATTAATAATTTCAAGTTTACGTTTTAAAAATTATTATAATTTAATGCCAAGTGAAGTGAAATAAAATGATTTTGTTATTTACCAAATGATAAATTCAACATAAATGGTGTATAAATCATTGGGGTAAATGGTGAAATCATTGAAAATTAGGTTAGGGGTTAGGTTTAGTGAATTTGTCCAATATCCTAGTGAATTCATAAAAACAATTAGCAAAATAATTTAAAAGTGTAGCAAAATCATCTAAAAGTGTAGTAAATTAAGAAAACACAATGGAAAAATAACTGAAAACTACAATAAAATTATCTAGTAGTTTAACAAATTCATTTAAAACCTTGTTTAATTTTTAAAACACGGTGGAAAAATCATCAAAGAGAATGGTGGATCCATCTTAGAAAATGTCAAAATTGTTAAAAGGGTAAAAATAAAAATTGAAGTGTTATGAGATAATGATAAATAAATTGATTTGGGATTAGAATATGTGTGAATAGTTGAATAAGACTAACATTCTACTCATTTGATTTTGTATATGAATAATTTACATCTTTATGTACACAATAGAGGAGCTTGAGATATCTAGAGCTAAAGACAAGGTTTACTGACTATGAGGTGGGGGTATTGGAGGTGTTAGGCTTAACCTATATAGCTAATATGATTGAGATACAAGTGGATATGGCTTCTCTAACTGCACTAGAATAACATTATCATAGTGAAACCAACACATTTCAACTTCTAATAGTTGAGAAGACTATTAATTTGGAGGATGTAGTGAGGATCATGAGGATTCCAATCCATTAATAAAATGAGGGTTCATAGGGAGTGACACTATAAGAGCTTTTAGGGAGGACTTGATTCTAATGGTGAGTGGTGATATAAACATTGATATCATCATGGGTTTAGATATAGATGCATTAATAATTGTATTCATTTATTTTATCAGTGGCATTATTTTACCTGACATGAGTAGTAGACTATTTATAGTGGGATTATTAATTATGAAAAGAGATACGTTAGAGAGTGATACATAGTTTTCATGGGGACCATGTATAATATCACACTTATATAGGGATTTATTCTATGTGGTGTATGAAGGTGGTGTTTTTATAGGTTCATCCAAACTACTCCACTAGTATATGTGTAAGCACATGGTGATTGATCAGCCTCTAAGACAAATGAGGAAGATGATGATAGAGGAGACATTTAAATATGGATGACATGTGTATGTATGGGTACAATAGTCATATTTAGGAGATGGTTATTATAGGAGGTATATTGATGAGATTGGACCTAATTAAGTGATTTGGAGGCCATATAAAGATGTTTATCCACATTATAGAGAGGATGTGAGACACTTGGACTACATGATGACTTAGTGTTATATTATTAATATACGTTATATATGGTAATGAGATAGTTTGGCATTAGAGGGTATCTTAATAGGTCCTCAAATTTGTGTGAGCACTACATGAGAGAGCATAGTGTAGGACCTATATTGACTTAAGGGTTATAGTTTATAATTTGGCTTAAATGTAGACATTGAAATTCTATGCTAGGAGGGATGTAGTGGATGTTGGTACTAAAAATGAGTATACAACATGGTGGGATCAATAGAGGCCATTGAGGCTTATAGATCTATATGTTTCCCTAATACATTGAGATAGATATTATAGGATGCATTTAGAGTATATCCCTAGAATAGAGGCATATAGGTGAGGATTGTGAGATCTACTCTAACACATGGTGGTAAAAAAGGAGACAAATATAGGGAATAGATGTAAGATATAGAGGACACATAGGTTGAAGGAGATTATATGTAGGATGTAAAGATAGAAGAGGTTAGGAGAGATGGAATAGGAGGATATTCTCATGTGATTATGATTGACATTGATTAAGATGGAGATAAAGGTATATTTGACTTAAAGATGAGGTTTGTACTAGAGTCACATATATAGGGACGGAATAGAATAAGGCCATTAGCAATAGTCAGGTTAGTATAGGACTAGACACTCACTAAAAAGTTATATGAGGAGATAAAATATTAGGACATTGAGATGGTAGGATTCTAGGGAGATAGATGTGGTAGGGCTATACAAGTGGAGATGAGATTGATGGAGATCATATAATTATAGGAAGATGTTGATGTAATACATAATGAAATTATCAAGATGACAACTAAGGGTTATGGTAGAGAGGGAAGGATACTTACAGAATATGAAGTAACTCATAATTAAAATTATCTAGGTTTATTTATACAAATATATATGATAGAGAGGGATAATACACAAGTTGAGTTTGTAGAGGATGTGGAGTTATTAATAGGTCCTATATAATTAGAGGCCTTGGATAAGGTCATGATGGATATGTAGCATGATACCTATTATATGATCTTATATGATGAGTTAGTACCATGATCTTAGTGGAAACATTCCTGTAGAGAGTACTTGATTAGGAGATCAGAAATAGGGAGGTCATTCTAGATGGTGGAATTAGAGAGATATAAGGGATAGGGATCACAACATGTCATGGTTCCTTTGAGAATTACACCATGGTGACATGATAAAATATCACCCACATATTATTATTCTAAGGGCTAGGGAGACACATGAAATGATAGATTCTATGAGATATCGATGTATACATATTTATAAAACGTATCATGTTGTTGATGTATTTTTCAACATTCAATATATACATGAATATTTGTTATCTTGGATTTGTGTTATGGTTTGAGATTGGAAATGTTATGACTTTTTAGATGACATTTTGTGATTATGTGTCACATCAGTCTTGTACACTTGGAAAAATTATACCTTGGTTGTTCCTTTTATTTATACACTCTTCTTGCTTTTATAAAGCCTTGTATTTGTTCTATCTTTTCCCCTTCGCCTATCTCTTAGTCTGACCAATATTATATTGATGAAATAAAAATTATATTTTCTAAAATGCTTAAAATGTACTTATCTTACACCTATACAAGTTGTGATCATGTACATACTCTCCTTCTCCTTAGAAACTAATGTTTGATACAGACAATAGTGTAAACATTACTATCTTGACCTAACTTAAGTGTCCACTATCCTAAAGTCTTCAAATTTTAAAGTTAAACATATCCTAATGGTCAACCTAATTTATTTAATGTAAGTTATCTCCTGATAGGATTGGTATAAATATAATATCAACTCTCGTTCATTCTTCACCTCGAAATTAGACCAAATATACTAAGGCATTTATCAAAATCACTTTATCAAGTACTCAATTGAGTAGAAGCTTCCCTATTTCCACACCAATCATATGTAAAACACACATATAGGTTTGAAGAATAAAAGGATTAGATATAAGGTCTTATTTTATAAGTTACAAGTTAGGTCACTATTGTACTTGATTTACACACAGTGTATGATTGACACACAAGCCAAAATTTAGGAAAAAACTACATGAGTCTAAGGCTTATTGATGATATAAAATGTAACATCAACTAATCAACCCTTTCACCTATCATGAAGGTTAAGTTGGAATCATACCAGTATAATAGTAGGGTTCTAAATGTTCTATTATGATTTTGAAGATGCAAAGGTTTTTTTTAATATTCTAAGAAATAAAAAATAAGTTATAAAATATAACATATTTCATTATAATTTTAGAAATCCACTTTATTAAATAATCAATCAATTTAGATATGAATATGTAATTTATTCTATCTGATAAAGAAAACCTATGAATTATAAAATCTATTGAAGGAAAGAAATTTTATTTAGTAAAATAATATATCTAAAGTAATATATTTTTTTATAATATAATATCTTCTAAGTAACCTCAAGATAATAACCAAAAATATAAAGTAAAATAGATTTGAAATAAACATATTTTTAATTGATAAAGTAATGAAATGGAACATAACACATCAAGATACAAAATATAAAAAAAATTAAACAATAAACCATAGAAAAAGAAACAAAGGTAAAAAAACAACTAATCTAAGATAAATCTAATAAACTATCAAAAGGAAAAAGGGCAAGAAACTAAGTAAAATAAACAAGATTAAAACTAAAGACTAAACCAATTAAACTAGACTAAAATAAATCTAATAAACTATCTAATATAAAAGTAAACTAAGTCTAATAATCAATCTAAACTAATTCTAAAATTATAAACAATCTAAAATTGAAGTATATATCTATAAAGTATTAATCTGAAATCTAATTTAGTTTAATAAATTAATTAAACTATATCTAAATTAAAAGAAACAATAAATCAAAGAAAACAATTAATCTTTATGAAAATAAACAAGGATATATATCTAAGAAAATAACTTGAAATAGAAATAAAGAGTAAACTAAAACAAAATAAAATATAACATATATTAAACTAAAGAAATAGAAAGGTAAAAGGATAAACTAACAAAATTAAATATATTAAAATTAAAATTAATATAAAGTACAGTAAAATTTGTGAGTCTCAAAATAGAGTCATCTTAGTAGAAAATATATATTTTATTTGAGAAACCAACATCATTCTTTAAAAATACTTGAGAGACAACTGTTACAAAATAAATCAATGAGATGCCACAAATAACAAAGTTTTCTTTATTATTTAGGTTGAATACTTGGATTCTACACATATGATTGCAAATAGTAATCATCAAAATTTGTTAAAATTGACAAATTTTAGATAATCAGTTATAAATGATACTAAGAACAAGATATACCTATGTTTCCTAAGCAATTACTCAACCCATAGAGAAAGTACCATTGGGTCTAGCTACAAAAGTAATGTTATCTCATAAAAATTGCATAGAAGAGAGAAAGATAAGTGATTAACATCATAAATGTATAAGTCCTCAATACCTGTATTGTTCCTCCTCTTCAATTGAATCTTTGATCTCCTTTCATACTTCAAATTTGGTTTGAAAGAAGTTACAACTAAACTTAGTTAGTTAGTGGTCCAGCTTAACTAATTGACTTTAAAAGTCAATTAATTATAAATAATTTTTAGTTAAGGTTAGGTTTAACTAAGACTTAAAAATTCTTAATTGATAAGGTTTTTGAATATAGATCAGGTACTATCTAATGGGTGGGGACCCATATCAATTAATAATAAAATAGAATAACATATATCAATAAAATAGACAAATCAAAGTTAATGAATTTCCTATTTATATCAACCATAAATCATATTCCAAAATTAACGTAAGCATATATACATCAAAAATTTAAATTTTTCTATACTTTTCAAGATATTACTACCAAAATATCAAACTTGAAAGTCAAATTTTATCAAGTCTAAACGTATAGAATTCGGCCAACTAAAGTTTGACTAAAAATAAAAGTTCACCCTACTAATATCCATTAAGCATAAAAATCTAAAAACACCTCAATTACAGGATTTTCCTACTCATTGACATATTCATTATACTCCATTTCAACTACTGGAAGGTGAAGTGTGTTTGTTCAAAAATCAATTGTAGGATCATCCACCTCTAGCTTAATCTATTTGATAACTTTTACCTCAACTAGAGTATATGTATCACTATGACTGTTTGACCGCTTATTTGAAGTACTTGGATGAATTTCAAACACACATTTTCTGCTAGCTAAAATAATATTCTCCAAACTTAATTTACTACATCCCAAAGTAGGATCTGATTGAGAATATGAAGGCTCCTTATAAATTTAAGGGAGGGCAAGGATAATAAATTTTTTAGCATGGGAAACTTCAACATCAAACTGAGTGTCTTTATTAATATGTTGAGCCTCACTAGTAGGTTGACATATTTCAGGAGTGGGTGACTATATTGGTAAATGATGTGGATTATTTTTCTAATAGTGGAAGGAAATGATATGATAATGGGTCCTAGTACCAAATATATGTCCATAAAATCCACTATTACCCCTATTATTTCAAAGGTTGAAATTTTGATTATTTAGAACATTCCAAAACATAGCATTTATTGTATCAAAATGTATAGACATCATATAACCTCTATGGAATCTAGGGCCAAATCTCCTAGCCCTAAAACCACCCCTTGTGAAATTTATATTTGGGTTCTATTGATTATCAAAATTTTAACCCCAACGTTTGTTATCATTAATCCTATTTGATCTGGGTTGATCCCATCTAGACATCTTAAATACAATATGAAAATCAATATGTACATATTCAAAATGAAACCATACTTAATTTCTAAATCAACAAATGACCTTTATACTATCAAATTATTGAAACAAAAACTATTTATATTATAATTTATTTTATTTCACTAGAATATCTCTTAAAACCAACTGAAAACCCCAAATAAAATTATAATATCATAATTTTGTTTTTAAAATATTCTGACATAACTCCCTAATTTCCTATTCTCATTGTATGAAAACCATCTAATATAAATTGAGCTAATTTAAAAATTGAAGGCAATATTTCTCAAACTTGTTCATGAAAACAATCTTCTCAAAAACCAAATTTCTTTACCACATATACATTCTATTCAAATTTATGTCATTATTACTATCTGAGAATTATCTCATCTATATATATTATGTATGATTTCTATAGGAACCTTTCAACAAAGAAATCATTGACACAACAAAATTATTTCACCTATTACAACTTTTAAAGTACCATTGTTTCAATATCTAACTTAAAAACAAACCCAATAACTTTAATATTGAGATGTAAATCGAACAACAATTTCATTATATTTTAAATTTAGACTTTTATATCTCCAAAATAGACTTATCCTTCAAAGTAAAGATTCAAAATTGAAACTAATTTATGAAAATTATAGTTTCAATATATAAAAATTTAGTTGAATTTATATGTTCAATCTATTTTCAATCATAACCTGTCTATATCATGTTCAACCTTAAGATCATTAATCACTTTGTCAGAAAAATAAAAACCAAGACTTCAAAAACATTGTTACCAAAAACATTTTCTACGGTAGACCAAGAAACACACTATGCTTTCTATAATATTTCTATCATGATCAAACATAAGATATTTTAATAATTTAACTTATTTAAAACGTCTATCAAATCTATATACGTATACAACTTCAGACTTTCAAGATAAAAATGAGTTCATTTTCACAAAACCCTAATCAATTGAAACTCAAAACTGAGGTGTAAATCTAGATAAAGTTTCATTATTATCAAATTCCAGCCCAATATATCTTCATAAATTTCCATGCAAAAAATACCCTTCAAAAACCATGAACACGTGATACTGTAGAAATTCACAACTTAAAAATATATTCCTCTGCTTGAACCAATTTCTTATCAAAAACTTGTGATAGACCATATATTTATCCATACCTTTTATAATAATCATGACATATGGATGAACCCTTGTGTGTGTGTGTGTGTGTGTGTGTGTGTGTGTGTGTGTGTAGGAACACTCAATTTTTATTGGGGTTAGTTATATCATCTTAGCATTGCTCTCGCCATTTTATGAGAAATTTTTAAGTTTGAATGCTCTCACCATTTTGTAAGCAAGCTAAGCCCATGCTCTCACTATTTTTTGAGAAATCATTACTTGGGGAAAATATTTATTTCCATTATATCCAAGTGTCATCTTATCATTTTATTTATGCCGTGCCTTATACCATGCCTTTACTATTGACCAAAGCTTGTATATATATATATATATATATATATATATATATATATATATATATATATATATATATATATATATATATATATATATATATGATAAATTTTGATGAAGTTACTGGTTAAGTCTATGAATTTTGGTTTTGGAAAGATAGAGTTTAAAATTTCTATATATTTGTATGAAAAATTTTATACAAATGGTTTTGGTAAAAATATTCATTTAACAACTAAATCCTTTAAAAAAAATTGATATTTTTTTTAGCATGCATATTGGTCTAGTTTTTATGAATATATATTAATTGATATACTCAATTTTCTATTTCAATTATATATATATATATATATATATATATTTGAAATATAAAATTGAGTATATCAATGAATATATATTCATAAAAACTAGACCAATATGCATGCTAAAAAAATCTCAATTTTTTGAAAGGATTTAGTCGTTAATTGAATATTTTTACCAAAACCATTTGTATAAAAAATTTCATACAAAAATATAGAAATTATAAACTCTATCTTTCCAAAACCAAAATGCATAGACTTAACCAGTAACTTCATCAAAATTTATCAACATGCAAACCAAACCATTTTCCTTTTCAAAATATTTCAAATATCCATGAACTATGTAACTAAGTTTATTTTACAAATCCCAAAATCCAAATGAAACCTTTTTAACTTTAAATATTTTTGAACATCACTATTGAATATATTATTGGATATACTACTGATAAAAACCCAATCAATATGCATGTCCAAAAAGTTTCAATATTTTCTAAAAAACCATGCTTGAACTAAATAGATAAATTCATATATCTTTATCTCATCATCTCTCAAGAAAATATCAAAATAAGACATTTCATACCATCATCTATGAAATAAATGCTATGTTTAACCATTTAAATGTGAGTTTATTTATCTTCCAAAATAGTCATGCATAGGCATATCAAATGAAAATTACTTCATACATACTAGAGTTTACTTCTTTTCCATGCAACTAAAAATTAATTTAAAATACCAACCAAATAATTTCCAAAACTTATTGAACTCATTTATGGCATACCTAAATATGCTTCCTTATAATTTTTCCACTTGAAATCCTTATCTATAACTCAAAATCCAAACTCACAGAGTTTCCTTTCCATAATAAAGCTCCAAAAATGGCCAAAATAATGAAAAAGAAAACTATTTGTCATGAAATTTACCCAATGTAACCATCTTGACAAGCATCTAGTTTCTATTAGCTTCATCCAATCAAGGATGTACTTATCAATTCTTTCAACTAGGTTAGCAAAACAATCAAACTTAAGAATCACTAAATTGCCTACATAATTCTTTACTAGCATCCACCATTTGAGGCATGTATGCCTCACATTAACTCTTGAACTACCAAATACCTTAGCATGATCTTGAAACATCCTCTAATATGCCTTTTCATTAAATTACCTTGCCAATTAGTGTCATGTTGTCTGCCAACTCCATGATATTCACCAACTAGATCACCAACTCACCATTTATAAGTCTCTAATGATAGACTAAATTTCATTTGAAATACCAAACCTAATTACATTAAAAACTATAGACTTAAGTTTAAAATATTCAAAGTTATTGTGACTGATAGACTTATTAGCATCATCTCAAAACTTTAGTATAAATGACCATAGGCTAGGAACCTTTGAACATAAATTCATATTAATTTTTAAAACTTAGGCTAGATAATATTTAACTTAGGCACCCTAATTAAATAATAACAAAGAGAAAAATCATTATAATTGATTTACATAACATTCTGATATGAATCAAACTAAATATCACATTGCCAATGTATACCAAACTAGTCACCATAGACTACTCAAGTTATCAAAATTGAAAGTATAATCCAAAAATTGTTATGATAATCCACATTTACTGAGATCAAAATAGATATCTAAAAATATCATATAAAATATATATGCTTCTAATTTTAAAACCACATAAATTGATCCTATTCCAAACTAAAAATGCTTTATCAAAATCTAAACATGCAACTCAAAAGCAAAATGATTGATCACAAACGTTCACAATTATATATAAATGAATAAAATGTGCATATATATATATATATATATATATATATGTATGTATGTATGTATGTATGTATGTATGTATGTATGTATGTATGTATGTATGTATGTATGTATGCACATTTTATTCATTTATCCATTATTTTTTTTGAAATCACTTAAAATATAAATATGAATTCATCAATCATCATCATCAATTCATAATTAAAAATAGGTATCTAAATATATTACTAATTATCTAGGTCCTTAACAAAATTTTAAACTTTATGATTGAGTTATCTCTATGGTAGAATATTATTACTGTTTATAAAAAATGAGGGGGTGTATAAAAATAGGCATAACACTTGCAATCTTGCTAGTCAATTTTACGTAATGAAATTGAGTAGCAAAGATATTGCCTATTTATAAAAACATAATCTTGAGAATGTGATCCATGCAAATCATTTCTCAAGTACTTATGCATGAATCCCTTTAATAATTAATTTTAACAAGAGATGGTTTTTCTGGATAACATGGCATGAAGAAAAGGAATGATAGAATGGGGAGATTCAAGATATATACAAAATCTAATACAAATACATTAAGTACAAAATATGAAAATTAAGTAATACTTCAATAAATAGATACATCTAGATATATATTATTCATGTATAAATAAAATTAAATTCATGAAGAGTAATATCTAAAAATAATTAATACTTAAAACATACTTTGCAACATCCTTGCATTCTTCCTTCATAGTGTGAAAATATTCTATTTATAACCCTCATTGATCCTTTTCAAAGTAATAGTTGACATAGAAAAGGCAAAAATAAATCAAAATAGATAAAAGCAAACAAAGGCAATAAAAAAAGAAGCATAAAATCAAAAAGAAAGTAGAAAAACAAAAGAAACAAACAAATATGAAAGTAGCTTAATCATAGAATAATTTAAAATGATGGTCATTAACTGATTAAAGTAACCAATTTACTTCAAGATATTTTAAATTAAAAGTATTGTTTCTGATTACAATAACAATTCTATAAGGACCAAGCCATAATGAATCAAATTTTTTATGTTTACTAGAATCTTTGTGAGCCTTGTCTGAATATAAAATTAAATCACCAACTTTAAATTTTTTGTTAGAAACTTTTTTATCAATTTTTTTTAAATTTTTATTTAGTTTTTTCTAATTTTTACAATTTTGTTGCTTTAGATTCATTAATAACTACTAAATCATGTAATCTTTGTTTAACTAAATTTGTGTCTTCAATAACATATTTTAAAATAGTTCTAGTTGAAAAAATCTAAAGTTCTATTGGTAAGGTGTATTTAAATCCATATGCCAAAATAAAAGGTAAATAATTATTTACTACCTTAATGACAGTCCTATCAACGCATAAATCTTTGAAAATTTTAAGTGTCAATTTTTTTTAATTTTCACAAACTAATTTTTTCATGATTATAATTAGATTTTTATATGTTGAATCAATTTGACCATTACCTTGAGGGTAATATTTGGATGAATGACTACGTATAATTTAATACTTACCCAAAAATTATATAAATTAATTTAAAACAAACTGAGGTTTGTTATCATAAATGATTTCATAAAAAACTTCAAATCTAGAAAAAACAATTGACTTTCTAAAAATGAGATTACTTCACTTGTTATAGAACTTTTAAGTGATTTAGCTTTACGCCACTTAGTGAAATAATGTATGGTTGTTAATATATATCAATGACTAGTAGATAAAAGTAGGGGTATATCTAAAATAAAATTAGTTCTCTATTTAGTAAATATTTTTTCAAGAAAAACAGGGTTTAAAGGCATTGCAGGTAACTTATCTCTACCAACAAAAAATTGACATGGCATATAAGATTAAACTAATTTATAAACATCTTGAAACAGAGTAGGCTAATAATATCCTACTCTTAATAACTTGTAAGTAGTAGTTTTTATATTATAATTTCCACCACAATTTCCTTCATGACATCCTTTAAGAACCTTTTGAGTTTGATTTTATGTAAGACATCTTAATAAAACTCCATCTCTATTTTGATAAAATATAACATTTTATAACAAATAGAAATTGAAAGATTTTAACTCTAAGGAACATCATTATTTTTATAAAATTTAATAAGATAGTCTAATTTTGAAAATAAAAGACTAAGTCATGATACCAATCATCTTCAACCAACATACAATCCCATTCATTCATCTCAAGATCACACTTAATTTTTTTAGAAAAATCAATAATATTCATGGTCTTTAAATGAGGCTTTGCATTTAAATTTTATTTAATTTATAAAACTAAAACTTTAATATATGAAGTATCAATTTTATCTAAATATTTTACTAATTCATTACCTTTACTTATTTTATAAGTTTCAAATTCAAGATCAAACTATTCAATGCATAAAATTCATTTAACAAGCCTTCCTTGAATGGTTGGTTGTTTTAAAAGATGAGATAAAATAGACATTTTAGATCACACAAAAACTTTGTTTCCCATCAATAAATAATGAAACTTAATCAAATAGAAAATCAACGAGAAAATAAATTTCTCAATAAGGGGGTACCTAGTTTTAGCATCTTTTAAAACTTGACTCATGTAATCAATTGGATTTTTTTCATTTTTTTTAAATTCTTGAGTGATTAGAGCTCTATTGGATTTTTTAGTAGAATTAACATAAAGAATAAATGCTTTATTTAAATTAGGTTTAGCAAAAATTGGAGCACTTGAAATGACATCTTTGACACTATCAAATGTTAAATCAGCACCTTCATCCTAAGTATATATTTTATCTTTCTTAAGTAGTAATTGTAAAGTATTAGACTTATCAGAAAAATTTGATATGAATTTCCTAATAGATTTATTTTACCAAAGAAATATCTTAAAGTATATTGATCTTTAGGAGGTGGCAACTCTTTAATAGCTATAACATGTTTGAGATCTATAGATATACCATCTTTAAAAATAGTATATCCTAGTAGTTTATCCTCGGTGACACAAAAAAATAACTTATTTGGATTTTAAGAGATACCATACTTTCTAAATCTTGTGAAAATATTATGAATATGATCTAAATGCTTTTTTCATTTTGTAGAATGAATGGTGAGATCATCTAGATAAATTTGAATTACAATGCAAATCAAGTCATCGAAAATAACAAGCATAACTCTTTGAAATGTAGCTCCTACATTCATTTATCCAAAATATATTATGTTATTTGAAAAAAATCTTCTATGAGTTGTAAAAGTAGTCTTTGTTTATCTTTAAGATTTATAAAAATCTAATTATAATAAAAAAATTCTATCTAATAATGACATCATTTCTGATCCTGTAACTTTTTGTAAAATCTTATCTATACTTGGTAAAGGAAAATTATCTTTAACACTAGATTTATTCAAAAATATAAAATCAACACATAACCTAATGTCATCATTTTTCATTTGAATCAGTACTAAATCAGCTACCCATTTAAAATATGTTATAGAGAAAATGACACCAATGTCAATCATTTTATCTAGATTTTTGTTAATGTTGTCATCTAATAGACTAATTATTTATATTTTATGCTTTATAGACTTGATAACAAGTTTTATAGGTAGATCATGTTTAATAATATTAGTATCATAACCTTTAATATCTTTATATGTCTAGGCAAACAAATCAATAAATTATTTAAATAACTTAATGAGTTCAACATTTTCTCTTGTGGTAACTTGAATTCTTAAATAAACATATGTACCTAACTTAATTAAAATAATATCAGCTATGATTCTCCTAGAAAGTTCTTCTATTCTATATATTTTGGGTTGATCATTGGGTGTAAACATAAATTATAAACTTACTAGACCAACAAGTAATTTTTTAGTATTTAATTGCAAAAAATCTCCATAATTTAATACCTAATCATCATGATCAAAGTAATTATCCTTAATAAAATAATCTATATGTTCATCACAACTAAAAATGTGCCAACTATCATTTAAATTAGGAATTTTGGAATGGAAAACTTTAGCATAAGAGAAGTCTATAGTTGATTCACATTCACTTAGGGTTAGATTATATGCAAAAACATCAAGTTTATCAACTCTAATATTGTATTCTCTAAAACTATAAGTGATGTTGAAAGCCTCAAAATGCTTAAGTAATGACCAAACTTTTTGTGTATAATGATGTAGATGAGTTTGATTAGTTTTATAAATTTTGAGAACTTGTCTAACAACTAATTCAGAGTCTCCAAAGACTTATAAATATTTAATATTAAGTTATATGTATTTTTCTAAACTTAAACATAATGTTTCAAATTTTGCATAATTATTAATTTTTTCAAATGATAATTTGAAGGGATAATAAAATATATTAACAATAGGATAAATTAGATAAATTTTCACACCATTACCTTATTGAGAACAAGCTCCATCAAAATAAAGTGACCATAAAATATTATTTTCAAAAAAATTTTCGTGTTGATTTTTTGGTTCATCTAAATTGAAAAATTCATGAGTTTTAATTCCTATCTCAACATAATAAATGGTATAATAAATAGATGACACAATAGCTGTACTATACTAATCTTCTCTTTTTAATAAATAAATTTCATTATTAACAAGAACCCATGTAATATATTTTCCTACAAAATCACTAGTTTCTTTTGATCAATCTCTTCCTAATAACATAGAGTAATAACTAAAAATATCTAAAACTTGGGCATTAGTCATGTTCCTAATTATTTCATCCTGGGCAATCTTAATGACTATATCATGAAACTTACCACAACTTTTAGTTTGTCTAGAATCGAATCTTGTAAATTTCCTATTGTCAGTTTCATAAGATATGCATAATTGATCTGTAATGAATTTAGGCATTATATTCTCTAAAGCACCTATATCTAAGATACAATTATGGATTACTTTATTAGTAATTTTAAATTTAACATTAAAATGAGGTATATAATTTGTAGGAGTATCACAATTTTGAGCATAAATAGTTGATTTTTCATTATTGCCTTCTTCTTATAAGCCTACATCAGTTTTAAGATTCTTAATAGCTTCATTGATTTTATCAAGATGTCCTAGAAGACTAGTTGCCTGTAATAATGAGAATCTATCTCTGATTGTAAACAAATCATCAATTATATTATTAGTTTTAGCATCATTTTGTCTAAAATTTTTAGGCTTAAAATGTTGATATTGATTATTATTAAAACTAGTAGATAAAGAAATATTTTGAACAATATTATTAGATGAACTACTTGTATTATTCTGAACTATTTTTTCTTTATCATTAGAAAAAGGATTATTATTTATTGATTTATTGTTTTGACGAGAACTATAATATTTATTTCTAGTATTCATAACATAACCATTTCCATTTTCTAATGAGTCATCAAGAGCACACATGTTAATGTTATCTACTAAATTTTTAGATATAAGATCATTTTTTTGAAGAAAATTTTTAAACTCGTGAATAATAACACATGAATCTGGATCATGATCCAATTAAAATACATTATAGTAATATTCAATGTCTAATTTTTTATTTTTAGAATTGTTTCAATTAGATGAAGAAAGTTTATCATTAAGCTATCTTTTAATAGTGACCAACTCATTTCCTAGACCCTGAATAGCTTTTAAAAATTTTGCATTATCTAAATTTAGACCTGTAGAATATTTATCCTTAAATCTAATACATCTAAGTTTTTTTTCATACTCAATACATAATGTTAAAGTTTCATCATATTCTTTAATATCTCTATCTTCTAAGTCCATTTTATATTTTAAGGGTAAAACATTACAGAAATAAAGTCTAGATAGCTTTTTAGAAGGTCTGAGATCACGAGGTATCTTTTGGAATAACTTAGTGAATTTGATAATAAAATGATAAATGGTCTCACTTATATCAAGATAAAAATTTACAAGATTATTGACTAGGTCAAAGTCTTCTTTAGCTTCCCAAAGGATAATTCTAGCCATTCTTCAATATTTTTCTAAGTGTTGATAACACTGGTAGGTAAACTAATAAATTCTTGGTAAGCTTTTTCTTCAAGTGTTTGAGCAAAAACTCTTAAGCAAATATTTTTACTTGTTATAATAATAGTAACACAAACTAATCTAAATATTTATAAATGATCTTCCCAATATTCTCTAGGAGTACCAATTTTTTGGTATATTTAACCCTTTAAGGGAAGGTAATTTACCAAGGTGATTTTCAACATTTATTATATTTTTCAAAAATACATGGTGTTACATATATCTACTATTCTTCTTCAACGTCAACTTCATCTTTACCTTCAATGATATCTTTTTGATCTCTATTGTCTTGCAGTCTGTGAATCAAGTCTTCCACCCTCACTTCTAGTTGATATCCCATTGAAAGCTTTGTAAATATACCTTACTTGTCTTGGATGATTTTAGTGAACCTAATTCAACTAATTTAATTGTTGATTTATATTAATAGGTTTAAAGGGCAAAATTAGATCATCAAAATGAAAGGAAACAAATAGAAAATGATTTATAGGCTTAGGATTAGTAGCCAAAACTCTAGATCTATCTTCCTAAAATATTTTATTTGTGTTTAAAATGTCTTGTTAAGTTTCACATGAAAGATTAGAATACCAATCTATCTCAAATTCTACTATTTATTCTTCTTTATTTATGACTTAAATAACATGTTGAAGATTTTGAGGATGATTATACCATGTATAATGAGTTAGATTAAACTCAACATCAACTTGACCATAAAAAATGTCAATTCTAGGTTGGATAATATGAGGTTGTTATCCTCCAAGCACCATGAGCAAGAAGAAAACACAACTCTAAACAAATAAAATTTCTGAATGAAAGTTCTCCAATAAAGTAATCAAATTTATTAATGATAGAAAATGTACCATCAACTAATCAACCCTTTCACCTATTATAAAGGTTAAGTTGGAATCATACCAGTCTAATAGTAGGGTTATATAGGTTCTATTATGATCCTAAAGATATGAGGGTTTTTTAAAATGTTCTATAAAATAACAAATAAGTTATAAAATATAACATATTTCATTATAATTTTAAAAATCCACTTTATTGAATAAAGAATCAGTTTAGATATGAATATATAATTTATCCTATTCAATAGATAAAACTTATGAATTAAAAAATCTCTTAAAGTAAAGAAATATGATTCAATAATATAATATATCTCAAGTAATATCTTACTTTTTTGTTATAATATCTTCCAAGTAACCTCAAGATAATAACCAGAAATATAAAGTAAAATAGATTTGAGATAAATAGATTTTTAATCAAGAAAGTAATGAAATGAAACTTAACACATCAAGACATAAAAGATAGCAAAAATCAAATATAAAAATAAATAAAAAGAAACAAAGGTAAATGAATAACTAATCTAAGAGAAAGATAATAAAGTATTAAAAATAGAAAGGGAAAACAACTAAGTAAATGAAACAAGAGCAAACTAACTACTAAAAAAATAAAACTAGACTAAAATAAATCTAATAACCTATCTAATCTACAATTAAACTAAGTCTAATAATCAATCTAAACTAAGACTAAACTTATAAACAATTTAAAACTGAAGTATGTATCGATAAATTATTGATTTAAAATCTAATTCAGTTCAATAAATTAGTTATCAAAGAAAGAAAAATTCAAAGAAAACAATCTATCTTTAAGAATATATATATATATATATATATATAAAACTTAATACAGAAATAAAGAGTAAACTAAAACAAATTAAAAGATATTAGATATTAAAATAAAGAAATATAAAGGTAAAAGTATAGATTAATGAAATAAACTATATTAAAATTAAAATCAATATAAAGTACAATAAAATTTGTGAGTCTCAGAATAGAGAGTCGTCTTAGTAGAAAAGATAGATTTTATTTGAGAAACCAACATCTTTCTTTACAAATACTTGGGAGATAACTGTTATAAAGTAGATCAATAAGATGCCATAAATAGCAAAGTTTTCATCATTATTTGGGTTGAATACTTGGATTCTGTACATAAGACTACAAATAACAATCATCAAAAGATGTTAAACTTGATAAACTTTAGATAATCAGTAATAAATGATAACAAGAACTAGATATATCTGCATTGCCTAAGAAATTACTCAAACATCAAAGAAAGTATCATTGGGTCTATTTTCAAAAGTCATAATATCTCAAATAAATTCCATATAAGAGAGAAAGATAAGTGATTGACTTCATAAATATATAAATCCTTAATACATGTGTTTTTTCTCCTCTTCAAATGAATCATTTATCTCTTTTTATGCTTCAAATTTGGTTTGAAATAAGTTACAACTAAACTTAGTCGGTTATTAGTTTAACTTAACTAATTGAATTTTAAAGTCAATTAATTATAAATAGTTATTAGTTAAGGTTAGGTTTCATTAAGACTTAAAAATTATTAATAGATCAAGTTTTTGAATATAGACTAGGTAATATCTAACAGGTGGGGACCCCTATCAATTAATAATAAAATTGAATAGAATTAATCATTAAAAAAAGATAAATCAAAGTTTATAAGATTCCTATCTATATCAAACATAATGAATATTCTAAAATTAACTTATATATATATATATAAAATAAATTTAAAGTTTTCTATACTTTTCAAGATATTACTACCAAAATATCAAAATTGAAAGTTAATGTTTATCAAGTCTATAATTATAGAATTCTTTCAATTAAATTTCAACTGAAAATAAAATTTCACCCTGATAACATCTAGTAATCATCAAAATATGAAAGCACCTCAATTACGGGCTTCCCCTGCTCATTGACATATTAATTGTTCTCCATTTTAACTATTGTAAGCTAACATATGTTTTTTTTAGAATCAATTTTAGGATCATCCACCTATATCTTAATATATTTAATAATTTTGACCTCAACTAGAGTATTTTTATGATTCTGATTATTTGGCCACTTATCTGAAGTACTTGGATGAATTTCAAATACACATTTTTTTCTAGTTGAAATAGGCTTCTCCAAACTTAATTTCTTACATCCCAAAGTAGGATCTCCTTGAAAATATTAAGGATAATTATAAATTGAAGGTAGGGAAAGGATAATAAATTTATTAACATGGAAAAATTCAACATCAAACTAAGTGGATTCATTAATAGGTTAAGACTCACTAACAGGTTGAACTCTTTTAGAAGTTGGTGACTGGATCAGTAGATGATGTAGATTAATTTGCCAATGGTGGGAGAAAATATTGTGAGAAGGGATCCTATCACCAAATATACATTCGTAAAATCCCCTATTACCCCTATTATTTTAAGGGTTAAAAGGCAAATTATTTAGAACATTCTAAAACTTGTGATCTATTGCATCAAAATGGATAGACATCCTAGCACCTATATGAAATTTAGGGCCAAATATCCTATCTATAAAACCACCCCTTAGGAAATTTATATTTGGGTTCTATTGATTATTATAATTTTGATCCCAACCTCTATTATCATTACTCCTATTTTATTTGAGTTGAACCCATCCACACATCTTAAATACAATCTAAAAAATCAATATGTACATATTCAAAATGAAACTAGAATTAATTTCTAAATCAATAAATGACCTCTGTATTGTCAAAGTAGTAAAATAAACCCAACCATTTATACTAAAATTTATTTGATTTGACCATAATATCTCTTAAAACCAACTAAAACCCCAAAATAAAATTATAATATCATAATTTTATATTTAAAATATTCTAACATAACTCCTTGATTGCGTAGTCTCACTGTATGAAAACCATCTAATATAAACTAAGCCAATTTCAAAATTAAAGGAAGGATTTCTCAAAATTATTCATGAAAATGATCTTAAAAACCAAATATATTTTGCACATGCATTCTATTCCATTTTATGTCACCATTATTGTCTAAGAATTATCTCTTATATATATTATGTATGATTTCTATAATAAAATTTCAAAGAAAACTTTCACACAATAAAATTCTTTCACCTATTACAACTTTTAAAGTACCATTATTTCAATATCTAACTTAAAAACAAACCCAATAACTTCACGACTAAGATTTAAATCTATCAACAATTTCATTATATTTTGAGTTCAACATTTTATATCTCCAAAATAGACTTATCCTTCAAAGTAAAGATTCAAATTGAAACTGATATATAAAAATTATAGTTTCAATATATCAAGTTTAAACCATTTTCAATCATAAGTTCTCTAAATCATGGCTGACTTTAAGATCATTAATCACTTTATCATCAAAATATAAACTAGGACTTCAAAAACTTTTTTACCAAACAATTTTTTTGTGGCAGACCAAGAAACACACTATGTTTTCTATAATATTTATATCATGATCAAATAAAAGATATTTTTGTAACTGAACTAGGGCTCATTTTAAGAGGCCATTATGTAAACCCCCTAGGTTTGTTTAGGTGAATTGGATTTGTAGCTTTGGTGAATCTTAGTGTGTAGAGGAACGGTAAAATTGCCTTATTTGTTTTCCGCACAACTATTTGACAACATTCGGCTAGAGCTTAGGGTGACACTATATGTAACACTATGTATTACATTGATGCATGGTATCATGGTGTTGGGTGACTTCAAGCCAAATTATGCTAATAACCAACATTATGCTATCAAAATACATTATGCTACTAGTTGACATTATGTTATCAGGTGACATTATGATGTTGGAGATAGGTGACTGCATTTACAACTATGCACCATGGCAATATGTAGAAACATGGTGCAGAATGGCTCCATGACACTGGGAAACATTATGCCATTGGGTGATATTACACCACCAAATGAAATTATGCCACTAGGAAATATTATGTCATCGAGTGACACTATGATATTAGGTAGTAATATGGTGCTGAGAGGCACTAGTGACTATGCTATCACATGGTAGCATACTACTAGGTGACACTATATTATTATGTGACATGTTCCCAAGTGGCATTATACTACCACCCAACACCATATTACCACTAACACCATGTTGTTACCTAGTATAATAGTGATGTCTGACATAATTTTGTCATGTGGCAACATGGTGTCACCTGACAACATGTTATCACATGGAAACATGGTGTCACCTGACAACATGTTATCATGTGACAACATGGTGTTACCCACTACCATATTACCACATGATAACATATTTCTACCCAATAGTGTGCTACTACTTGAAATCATGCTTACTCGTAAAATCATGCTACTACTACCCATAATTATACTACCATCAAGAAAAATGTTTCCATGCCATTCCATGTTGTTATACAATACTATGTTGTTACACATCATCATGCTATCAAGTAGCCTAGTTCTATTGAGCAACAATATCTCCCATTTATCACCAATCATACCAAACAATTTTTATAGTTTCCCTCATGGCTTATAAATAACCCCATAGTCCCTCATTTTCAAACTTTTCTCAAAGGTTTTTCTTATCCTAACATTTGTTTTCAAGATTACCTACTATTAAAAACTCTACAACAAAGTATCAATAGATTTTGCATCCATAAAAACTAAAACAAGGATCCAAAACTTGATTTTCAAGAATATTTTATGTCCAAACCTCCTCTAGATGGTAGAGCATCTAGAATCCTATGTCAACTAGATATATCAATTTAAACTTAGAGGATTGATGCATATGCCTCAATATGACATGATGATCAACAATAACCTATTGTAATCTATAGGTACATTCTTTAACCATATTGAGAGCCATTTCTATGTCTTCTTTAACAATAAAATAATATCTTTTGGTACCTCTCCATTGGATATCCAAAATTTAATAGGCCTTCCACATTGTAATGCAAGACCTATTAGCACCAAGTTTGTCATATCTAATGCTGACAAAAATTACATAGAGTCAATTTACAAAGTGGCCATAGACCCAACTGGTAAGTGCTAGATTTATTAATGAAATTAAATTGTCTTAATTATTCCTAAATCATTTATTATAATTAGTTTGACATCTTAATTAAATTTCATGTTTTTTGTTTTCATTACAGATAGTCAAAATCAAAGGGAAATCCTCATTGAAAAAATCACTAATCCATTGCTCAAATCTATTATTCATTTCTTCCAAGCTAGAAATGTTTTGTAGGGAAGACCACAAACATTCCCTTCTGGGCTATTTACTACATTATTCATTATCTATCAGGTGTTGGGTGTGACTGGTGCATAATTATATCTATTAAGATTAGGTCTGAGTTAAATTTTGTATTTTCAAAGGACTTTTGCACCATTTCATCTTCCAACTATATTTTGGCCTTATATTTTGAGGCCTTATATGATATATAGAATACTACAATTCCCACTACATATACATCATCTATTTACTAATTTTAGTTTTCCTAATAGTATCATCTCTTGATTTATACATATTTAAAATTTTAACTATTTTTAGCCTGTTAAATTTTATAGGTAAAAGTTTGTTTATATGTCATAAAAACAAGCAACATCTAAAGGTCAATGTGCTTTAGAGGTCTCTAGTGATACCCAGTCTATGAAGTCTTCATTCAATTTAATTTGAATTACCAAATGCCCAAGAAGTAATTCTATTTCATCTTCACTTCCATCTTCACCCAATTTCATTTAATATTTATTTCTTGTATTATTTAATAGAAAAAATTTATCATATTATTTTTTTATTTTTGTAATAGTTGACTCTCGAATTGTTGCCATTGAGGATTCTTCTTGATAACACAATCAATGTTTGCCACCTTACAAATTTATTTTTTAATTGAAGTTTCTTATAATTATGTAGTTTATTAACTCGATAATTTACTTATTTTTTAGGTGAAACCACCAATTTCACTCATGTAAGGACAATGAGATAGGAAGAACCAACTACCACAAGGACAATAAGTGGGGAAGATGCAACTCTATCAAGGATAATCAAAAAGGAAGAGGAAGTCACCCCAACATGTAATAACACCTTTGATTTGAATTTTCATTAATTTTATGCTTTCAAATTTACCAATTTTGAATAATTTTTTATGTTGTAGTCTACCCAACCTCTAATAAGAGACTGAGAAGTATGCCACCATTCCACCACCCACCTAGACTTAGAGAAGAGGAAGGAAAATCTTGCTCCCTACACAGAATAGAGGAACCCTATAAATTTTTTTATTTCCAATTTTCTCTATTGGTGGCCTTTCTAGTGCATAGGGTCTTGCATGTTTTCAATAAATTGATCTGGATGAAGAGTTTCTTGGGATTGAAATTAGGGCCTCAACTATTGGTGGATTCAATCCACATGATTTTATTCAAGTTACTTATGTTCCTATAAAAGTGCCTTCTATAGATACCTCTTCCCTAGCTACCTCACCTCACACTGATAATTTAAATGTCTCTAATGATTCCATCACTAATTTTTCATTGGAAATGTAGTTTCAAAAAAAATATTGCTAATATGAGGGAGGGTATTATTGATGAATTTAATGATTTAAAATAATGGGAGATATGGGGAAAAGCACTTATCAAATAAATCAATGCCCATTATCACAACCACTCCCAAAGAGTTAATTTTTTTTTTACTTGTTCAAAATGAACCCTCGAATATTGACACTTTATTCCAACAAGCTCAATCTAGATTGATTTTTGTTAACAATGTTTTTAATGATACAATTTTAGGGATTATGATAAACAAGTTATACAATTTATATAGAGAAGCCTAGGAATATTTCAGTAAATGGGATAGAGATATAAACCTTGTTACCATTTCACAAGCATAGAAGGATAAAGCTATGGTAAGATTTCATTATCTGTAACATGTATTTTAGTTATTAAAATCTGTGCGTGCTTGAAACTTTTATATTATTTGTTAATTGTAAGCAAAATTTGAAGCAAGAAGCACATATTATTAATGTGAACTTAAAAAATGCCTACAAAAGTATTGCATCAGCTATTGCATTATAGGAAAAACTTGTTTTATTAAATAAACATAGAAAATAATTAAAGAGCATGGGATAGATCCACATATTTTATTGAAGAAAAAAAAGATTCAAATCCAACTATTCTTTCAACAGATGATGTTGTGAATGAGGAGAGGGTAATTCTTAAAAATATGAATTCTGTTACAAAAGATGTTTAAAAGGAAGGAGTGATATTGGATTATACATAGGCATGTCAAGATAATGGGGTTTCCATTGAGGGTGATGGAAAATATCAAGTGGGTAGAGAGTCTCTTCTAGAAAAATATTAATTTGTTTCAAATAGTTTATATCATGTTTGTTTCAAAAACACTTGTTTTATTAAGTGATATTTTACAGTTGTTCCAAATACTCTAGGTATATAATTTTAATATTTTAAATATTTAAAATGTATTGAGTAGCATTGAATGCATGGTATACTATTCTAGTAGTTGTAGCATTGAATGCATTGTTATATTGTTCTAGTATTTGTAACATTGAAGGAATTGTTATAATGTTCTACTAGTTGTAGCATTGAATGCATTATTATACTATTCTAGTAGTTGTAGCATTGAATTCATTGCTATATTATTCTAGTAGTTGTAGTATTGAATTCATTATTATAGTGTTCTAGTAGTTGTAGCATTAAATGCATTGTTATAATGTTTTTGTAGTTATAGCATTGAATGCATTTTTATATTATTCTAGTAGTTATAGCATTAAATGCATTGTTATAATGTTTTATTAGTTGTAGCATTGAATGCATTGTTATATTTTTAAACTATTTTAGTAGTTGTATCATTAAATGTATTGTTATAATGTTTTATTAATTATAACATTAAATGCATAGTTATAATATTAAACTATTATAGTATTTGTATCATTAAATGCATTGATTGACATGGAATTTGGAAATATGTGATCCAAAACTATAGGAAAAATGTTTCCTATATATTTTTGTAATGGTTCTAATGTAAATGTGCAATAGAATAATATTGGTGTGATCAAAATATTAGTCTATTTTTTGGTTCAACACTTATACATGTATTAAATATGTGTATATGCTATACAAGTTACTATTATAGACAATTAAGATAATGAAAACAACAAATCTTAATAATTTGAGTTTTAATGCCAAGAGAACTAGTGTCTTATGTTGCACCATGCATGTATACACAAGAATTGTATGCTTCAATGAATGCTATAATGAAATGATCTATACAATGTTAATTAGAATTATGATTACTTATTATTGAATGACATACATTAAAAATATATAAAATTACTAT
Source organism: Torreya grandis (assembly GCA_037957365.1). Lineage (NCBI taxonomy): Eukaryota > Viridiplantae > Streptophyta > Pinopsida > Cupressales > Taxaceae > Torreya > Torreya grandis. The sequence continues at coordinate 2,374,374 of JARHVA010002413.1, forward strand.
TTGAAATACACCAAATTGTAATAGGACAAATAAAGTGATTAATTCCACTATAATGAATAATATTCATAATTGTAAGATACATGAGATATATTCCATAATTTAATCTATTTGAAGATGAAAGAATATGAAATGTTTTAGAAAACAATAGCTGCTATATTTATCAAACTAAATATCAGAAAGCTAAAACAATCCTCAAGAAACTTGCTAATCATAAGTGTGATTGGCATTTACCATGCCAATGTCATATTCAGTCTTGGTATTTGCATAATCTACATTGGTAGCTATATTAATCATGCCTCTTATTTCAATTAAATAACTCCTTGTTACCACTACTCTATCATAAGGAAACTTGTCCATAGAATAACGTGAAACATATAGTCTCAAGCAAGTCTCTATATTTTTATCTAGTATGTTTCTAAGGTTTGACTTCATGAAGGATATTTCACTAAACACTCAGTCATCTTCTACAAAACCCAAAATCATTGTTTGAACAAGTTCATATAATTTGAATTATTCACTAATACTTTATTTTAATATGCTACTTGGATAAAGTTTTTTTGTATATGTGTAATGGCACCATTCTCTGTTGGATCACTTAAACACTAAAATTGATCTATCATTGTAATGAAAAACTAGGTTGATTAAGATGTCAATAATTTTTATTTAAAATACCATTAATCTAAACTCCATTCACATCTATAGATTTATAGAAATTCATAATAATTATTTCCATGTATTTGCGAAATAAACTATTGATCTATTTTGACTATTAACACTTTTCCAAAAAATGGAATTCATAACTCCCATGCCCTCCAACAACTCTTCCCTTTAAAAATGTTCTTTGATCTTAGTGGATAAAATATGTGAGATTTTTCTTAATTTAATTCATTTTTTTGTTAAAACAACATCATATAGTACACATGTCTTAGGTACATCTTCAGTTTCAACTCCCATAACTTCAAGTCTTCTAGAGCATATGTGCATTGGGATCTTAATGCTATTTATCATGACATAAAGATGATCATGTATATTGAATTTCATATAACTCCCTAGATTCTAAAAATCTATCAAAATTTTCTAGGTTCTAAAAATAGGTCCGTGAAAGCTTTCATTCGATGTGTATAATACATATAAACATTGACTTACATGTTTTCTCAAATGTATTAAGTCAAAAATATAGGTATATCTCTCTTGTACATGTTTTATTAAATAGTTTATTTCATACAACATTGGAAAAATATCATATAATTTGAGTAAAGTTTTGATATCTATTAAATGACACAACAAATCTTTTGCTTTGTCAACTTCCCTATGATATTTATACATAAAACCTATCAAAGATGGATATTCCTCAAAAATTATGCATGCATGTTCATACATGGAAATCCATCTAGTTTCAACATCTTTCAGTAGTTTTTTTCCATCACCCCAATTAAATTTTTTTGGAACTACATAAATATTTTTGGGATAATTGACATGTAAGTATGCAAGTCACAAATAAGCTCTTCCATTTTTGTGACATTACTAAATGTGCTAACAATTTTTTACACAAGATTCATCCTATGTGCCATGCAATGAATTGGAATCATAAATGGAGAAACTATTGTTTGAAGGTGAACACAAAGACTACTTTTATTCCCTTGCATCACTAATGTACCATCAGTGTCAACACACACCATCTTTGTATCTATGACAATTTCATCTATCCTAGCTCTCTCTCTTAAATTAGATACCACCAATTTATGAAGGTTTTTTGTATTTTAATTTTATACCATTTTATAGATAGATAAAAGATGAGATTGCCTTTAATATTTCTCAAAAGTATACACATGCATGCAAACCCATGTTGTGTTATCAACTACAGTGACCTCATCGATGGATAAAGAGATAAACAGTGATCTCTTAACACTTACTTTCAAATATTCCTTCTCAACAATGGCTAGACATTTTTCCATTTCCCAAGCACTATTATCTGACCATTGTGATTATGGAATATCTAAAAAGCCATTATGTTGAAATAAAAAATTTAATTCACTAAATTAGAAATTGGTCCTTTTTATTCAAATGTGGAAAATAGTAAAAAGGTGTACTTATTTTGCCTTAAGATTGGACTGCATAACTTTTCCAAATTACAATTTGTTTGTTCCCCCTTTCTCAACAAGATGTTTTTATCATTTCTAATCATTTTCGTATTTATGTGCATATATTACATGCAAGCATTATTCTCTATTTTTCCATCTATGTGTTCTTGTTATCTATCTTTTGTGTACTTCATGGGTATATATATATATATATATATATATATATATATATATATATATATATATATATATATATATATATACATATACATATATATATATTCCCATAATATTTCTTAATTCTATCTAATTTAAGTTACATTTGGTGTTATTTTCCAAGTTTCTAACTACAAATTCTACATCTACATTCTGTTGGAGGCTCATTACCATTTTTTGGTTCTATGCATTATATAAATGGATATTTTTAAACCCAATCAAATTTAAAAGGCCTTCCTATTATCCATGTAATTTTATTCCTTTGTCAACTTTTTTGAGTGAAATTTTCAAAAAAACTTGGTGTCTAAAAAGAACTACAGTTATCTTGTGAAGTATATATATATATATATATATTCCCATAATATTTCTTAATTCTATCTAATTTAAGTTACATTTTGTGTTATTTTCCAAGTTTCTAACTACAAATTCTACATCTACATTCTGTTGGAGGCTCATTACCATTTTTTGGTTCTATGCATTAAATAAATGGATATTTTTAAACCCAATCAAATTTAAAAGACCTTCCTATTATCCATGTAATTTTATTCCTTTGTCAACTTTTTTGAGTGAAATTTTCAAAAAAACTTGGTGTCTAAAAAGAACTACAGTTATCTTGTGAAGTTCTTCGAGGAGGGTCTTCTAGTGAAGTTCCTAGAGGAGTGTCTTCTAGGGGTGGCATGTCATTAATAAAATATTTAGGTGGTAATAAGTTATTAGAATTAATTATTTTTAATGAAATAGTGTCATTATCCATGTTGATTTATTCATTGAAATGGTTTTGTAATTATTCTATAATAAAAAAATAACTAATATTTCTATAAAAAAATTAGAATTACCTATATTTGTAGTATATACTATTTTCACACTCTTATTTCTTGGATTTATAAATTAAGACATGATGTTGAATTTTTCTAATATTTATTATGGTGTTTTACCCTTACAATTACCACCTAATGACAGTTTTTTTGTTGAGTAGTTTAGGATTGTTGGCCTCCCATCTGCTACCTAGAATCAAGCCACTATCACATGGAAAAGTAATCTATTGTCACATGACATAGTGTTGGGATACCAAGTTACAATCATGTGAGGCATTGCTATCACATTCTAGGTTATAGGTGTGTGACATATTACTACTAGGCATTATGTTACTATCACATAACACATTACTAATGAATTTTTGGTTGCCATCATGTGACATAGTGCCACCAAGAATTTGGTTGTCATAAGATGACATAGTGACACTAAATTTATGGTTACCATCATGTGACATATTTCTACCAAGCATCTAGTTATCATCACATGACATAGTGCTACCAAAACCCATGTTGTAGTCATGTAACACAGTGCCACCATGTATATAGATGTTATCGCATAACATAGTTATATCAATCATCCGATTGGTGTCATGAAACATAATGTTATTAGGCATTAGGTTATTGGTATGTGGTGTCTTGTTACCAAATAGTTTAGTTGTTGTTAAAAGTAGTCCTACAGTGTAATCTGGCCTGAAGTCTCAAAATCTTTGTAATGTGGTGAAGAAGGATACTTTAGTGGGAAGTTTGTGACCTTTGGGAACATATGTACTATATATATATGGTGAATTTCATTGATAACCCAATAATTATTATAAATCATTGGCAATTTGACCCTTTAAAAAATGACATCCCAAAATTTTAGGTGAATAGGTCCTATATTGCACCCAGAATAATCACCAAATTCAAATTCCCTAAACTAGAATATTCATGAATTAATTAATTTTGTCCACTAAAGTTTACCCTGAACTGAAATTATGTAAAATTTATATCAAATATTTATACACATGTAACTTCAGACTTTCAAGGTAAGACTGAGTTTGTTTTCATAAACCCCTAATCACTTAAAAATCAAAACTAAAGTGTAAATATAGATAAAGTTTCAATATTTTCAAATTCTAGCCCAATATATCTTCATAACATTCCATGAAAAAATACCCTTCAAAAACCATGAACACATGATACTTTAGAAAGTCACAACTAAAAACTATGTTCACATGCTCGAACCAGTTTCTTTTCACAAACTTGTGATAGACCATATATTTATCTATACATTTCAAAATAATAATAACATATTGACAAACACTTTGAAGATGTATACATAGATTAAAAATAGAAAACTAAATATATTAATGAATATATATTCACAAAAACCAGACCAATATGCATGCTCAAAAAATCTTAATGTTTTCAAAAGGCTTCAACTGCCAAATGAATATTTTTAGCAAAACCATTTGTATCAAAATTTCCATACAAGAAAATAGAAATTTTAAACTCTCTCTTTCTAAAACCAACATTCACAAACTTAACTAGTAACTTCATCAAAATTCATCAACATGTGGACCAAAATCATTTTCCTTATTAAAATATTTCAAATATCCATGAAATATGAAAACTACGTTTATTTTTAAAAACCTAAAAATCCCAATGAAACCTTTTCAAATTTAAATATTTTTGAACAACATTGTTGAATATATTACTATATACGCTACTTACAAAAACCCAATCAATATGCATGTCCAAAAGGTTAAAATATTTTCTGGAAAACCATGCATGAACTAAATAGATAAAATCATGTATCTTTATCTCATCATCTATCAAGAAAATATCAAACTAATACATTTCTTACCATCATCCATGCAATAAATTATATTTTTAACCATTTAACTACAAGTTTATTTAACTTCTAAAATAGTCGTGTATAGACCTATCAAACAAAAATTATTCCATGCAGACCAAACCAGAATTTACTTCTTTTCCATGTAACTAAAAATTCATTCAAAATGATAACTAAATAATTTCCAAAACTTATTAAACTCCTTTATGGCATACTTTTATATGCTCCCTTACAATTTTTCTGATTGAAATCCTTATTTCTAACTCAAAATCCAAATAAATAGAGTTTCCTTTCCATAAGAAAGCTTCAAGAATGGCTAGAATAATGAAAAATAAAACTATCTGTAATGCAAGTTCCTTAATGTAACCACCTTGCTCAAGTGTCCAATTTCTATTAGCTTCATCCAATCATTGTTCTTAACAATTCCTCCAACTAGGTTGGCAAAATAATCAAACTTAGAAATCACTAAATTGCCTACTAAATTCTTTACTAACATCTACCATTCAAGACATGTATGCATTGTATTAAATATTAAACCACCAAAGATTTTAAAATGATATTTAAACATCCTCAAATATGCCTTTTCATTTAATTACCTTTCCATCTAGTGCCATATTATCTTCCAACTCCATGACATTCACCAACTAGATCAGTAACTCACCATTTATAAGTCTCAAAGCATAAACCAAATTCTATTTGAAATACTAAATCTCATGCCCTTCAAAACTATAGACTTAGGTTAAAAAAAATTGAATTCATCATGATTGATAAACTTATTATCATCATCTCAAAACTTTAGAATAAATGAACCTAGGCTAGGAACCTTTGAACACATAAATTCATATTAATTTTTAGAAATTAGGCTAGACAATATTTGACTTAGGTAGCCTAGTCAAATAAGAACTGAGAGAATAATCATTTTAACTTATCTATATACCTTTCTAATCTAACTCAAACCAAATATCACATTGCCAATCTATACCAAACTAGTCACCATAGATTAATCAAGTTATCAAAAATAAAAGTAAAATCCATAAATTACTATGATAATCCATATTTACTGAGATCAAAATAGATATCTAAAAATATCATAGAAAATTTATATGCTTCCAATTTTGAAACCACACAAAGTGATCCAATTCCAAACTAAAAATGTTGTATCATAATATGAATATCCAATTGAAAAGTAAAATGACTAGTCACAAACATTCATAGTGATAAATATATATGCACACTTTATTCATTTATCCATTATGATTTTTGAAACCAATTAAAATATAAACATGAATTCATCAACTGATAATCATCAATTCATAATTGAAAATATGCATCTAAATATATTACTAATTGATTAGGTCCCTAACATAGTTTTAAATTTTATGATTGAGTCATCTCTATGGTAGAAAGTAATAGATTTTAGAAAAAATGAGGGGGTGTAAAAAAATAGGCATAAAAAGACCTTCCTCTAAAGTACTAGATATGTAGGCAATTCCATTAGATAGTAGGTTTAATACAAGTCATCTCAACACTATGTAGCAACTAACCCATCTTTCCATAAGGTCATATTGAAGATGGAAAGCTAGGGTTTTGCCATTTCATAAGGAATGATAGTCTATGACCTAGATTTGAATGCACTAGAGCAGATGTGAAATCAAAATTATAATCATCTATTTGGTTGCATCTATTTTTAGTAGATATTCCATATAGGATACTATATTTGGACTCAGATAATAACATCAACACAATCATCCAAGGATGATACAACTATATATAAATCTAGAGGCACCATATCTAAAATATGATAATTATTTAAAAAATGTCTTCCACCTAATTTTATCTTGTCTTAGGTCTAAATCTACATTAGCATTATAACAAACTTATTACATCACTTATTTATCATTTTCTATACCTAGCATAGTTATACATTCCATATTTAGACTATCTCAGAATAATAAATTAATTATATGGTATATTTGAGTTTAGCATTTAATTGTCCTCTTGTAAACATAATATTCACCATTATTAACCCTATAATTTTTATGTTCTTAACCCTATCTACCTATTGGCCAAAATTGGCCCACATAAGAAAATTTTATTTGGATGTGGTTTGGATAGTTGAGTAGGGTTCTTATTGAGAGAGTGATCTAGTGGTAAAGAGTAGATAGACTTTAAAAGAAGATCATTTATCATTTAAAATATTTTAAAACACTTTAATCAATTTTAAAGTATGAATTTGGTAAATGTAATGATCCAGACCATCATTACATGTCATGCAAAAACAAACAAGTTAGTCTAGTTGTACATTTCATAAGAAAACTTTAGAAGTTTACCAAGGTCAAATAATTTCATGAACATGATATATTTGGTGTCAAGAACATGCTCTAAAAATTTGGTATCTTTATGAGTTTTCTATCTCAAGATAAAATCATTTAGATTTGAACTAGGAGAGTGGGATGTGCACGGGGATGTCAAACAAAAGCCACAACAAATATCCAATTGCATTAAAAAATCCCCAAAGAATCATTAGGTTAAATCAAGGATGAAAAGTGTATAAATACTAGAAGATTTATTCAAGATATAATGGTATGTAGGTGATTAACAAAGTCAGTGGGTCTAGATATATCAATAAAGCATGTTGAATCATGCAATTGAACATCAATGGTGAGCACAAGGTCAAAAAGTTAGAGGATCATGAGATTAAGTTAGGGGCTTAAAAGTGTAATTATCATGATGAATTAAAGGATAAATGGTGCACATTTGATCAATCATAAAGGAGAATGATAGCACACATTCAATCCTACCAAGGAAATAAATAGTGCATATAAGGTAAAAAGGTCAATGATATAGATTGCATATGAGGTCAACACATGGCATAAGAGCATGAAGTAGATGGAAAATAATAGTAAGATCCTAGTATAAAAATTGGGATTTCCAAGTGTCCTAGTTTAGTAAGCCTAAAGGAAAGATTAATGGATTAAATTCAATCAAATCCCAAAAGGCATAAAATGATGACACGTGTGAGAAGAAGCAATCATATTTTAAAATATGATAAAGAAAGTGGTAGGGATTTCATATAGGTAGACACATAGGATCCAGAGATCCTACAAACCTAGATAGGCAAATGCATAGATCAAAGATCCATTTGTTGTCCAAGTTGAGCTAGAACAAATATCTTGAAAGGCCACCATTAAAGCTCAATTTGGACTTAGTGTTAGGGTTTACAACTTGTAAACCTTGTTCATTGAGATTAAATTAATTTTTTATAACTTTTTTCATAGTATTTTGAAATTTATCCATGTTTATGATGAGTTCTCAGCTTGCATAAATGATCACAAGCAAAAATAGGCCTTTTTAGGCCTAATATAGATCAAATATGGGCAGCTAGCTATCGAAATGAGATCAAGCAACTCGCATATCTCCATTACAATTATGGCTTTATGAAAACTAATAAATGGGATTAGTTTTCATCTATAGTAAACCTATGATTAGGTTTTAAATAGGGGTAGATTTATGATTAATGAAAGGAGTGTCTCATCTTTTGATATGATCACACCCTTGCCAAATAGGTACTTATAGTTGCTCAAAATAGACATAAGCATGGCTTTATCAGATTCAAGATATGAAGATTTTGTCTTCATAAGGAAGTCAAGTAGAAGATGGAATAGATTCATAAGATGGAATATGGTGGTTGGTGAAATAATTTGGATAATTTAATATATTTTCAAGGGTCTCTAAAGGTTTCCCTTCATAAACAAGATCATGACTCACCACCTTCGACAAACTCTTATCTTCTAGTGTGTTGTTTAATTGATGAGAAGATTTGGGGGCTATTAGGATAAATGAAAGACATCTTGTCTATGATGTATTAACCTTGATTTGATAAAATATGGTGGAGAATTCATCAAAAGGTGGTAGCTCATTTAATGATCTTAGATGGCATGCTTCCTCTCTCTTCTCCCTTTCTCTTTATCTTCTATTTTCCACATTGTAAAAGCTCTCTCTCTCTCTCTGATTTTAGATTCTCACAAGGACTCTTTTATTTTTAAGATTAAGAGGATCTCATTTGATAAGGATAACCCTTGTCAAAAAAATTTATAACTACCTCTTGATGCAATAAAATACTTTATTTACCTATCTCTTGCCTTTGATTAGTGTTTATTAAGCTTGTGCATGATGGCCTTATGAAGGATATTCTTTCATATTCATTGTCATTCTTTATGACCTATTTAAAGGTGATTCAAATCTATTACAAGTTTGAAATCATGTTCTTTCTACCATTGATGTGAGATTGATGTGAGTCTTATAACCCATCTTTAGTTTCATCCATTATTTCCTGAACCTAGTTTATGAAATACTTATGCAATTAGTTAGATTGTGATATTGTGTGAGATAGTATTTTATTGTGTATATCTAGTGTGGGTTTAATAACATCAGAGCCTCATTTAAATTTGGTGCATCACCTTGTTAGCTTTCTTAGGATCCTTATTTCCCCCTTTTTAAGCATTTTATAAGTAGAATCATTAGTTTAGGTTATCCATCAAAAGGAAGTTGACCTTCTCTAGAGGATCAAACCTATTATACAATACCCATAGCCTAGGGTTCTTCCCATATTATGATTATGAGTGGAGGAGATTTAATAAATATTGCACAAGGGTTAAATCTCATATCATAATAGTTTCTATCATGCCCAATGGGATTTAGTTTTAAATAATATTGGTCAAAGTTTGATGTTGGTTTGATTACTTTGTAGAAATTATAGATTATAAGAACCAACATACCTGATCCAAAAGAAGATTCAACATTATGGTAGCAAAGCAATGACTACATATCATGCCAAAGGTGACTAAAAGGTCATATTCTAGAGATATTACCTTTGAATTTAAACTCAGTAAAAAGGTTAAGATTTGTTAATACACATCCATATAAAGATAATTTTATTCCCAAACCAATTTCCAAACCTACTTCAACTAGAAAATCTTTGTTAAACCCTTTTATTGCCATGGCATACACTAGAGCTTTTCCATTTGTAGATTTTAATGTTCAAAGTCTATTAGAGATCCCTCGATATGATCCTATTCCAGTATCATGTCTTAAAAGTGTCTCTTATTTTAGTGGAGATTAATCTAAAACTCCTTTTGAGCACTTCATGGATGTAGCTAATTTTTGCAATAATCATAATGTCAATGAGAAAAATGTAGAAATTAGGTTATTATCCATCTCTTTCAAAGGTAAAGCCCTAGATTGGTATAGAATCCTTGCTACTAATTTTATTACATTATGGGATCCATTAAGATATGCATTATGTAAAATATTTGAGGATAAAAGTGATCATTTCTCACTTGCAAAATAGTTAACCACAATTAAAAGAGCCCATCATGAAGCTATGCAAGACTTCAATACAAGGTTCTAAAATAATTGGGATAGAATCCAAGTCTCTATTAGGCTTACCCATAACTTTGCCTTTATTTACTATATGAATGACCTAAATAGTGACATTGTAGTAATGATCCAGTCCATGGGAGGAAATAAATTATCAAATGCATATGAGTTGTAAATCAAAGCAAAAAAATATCTAGTACAAGCTAACAAGTTAACACCTAGACCACCAACTCCTTTATTTCTTGAAATCCAACCACATCCTATTTCTATTCTTCCCCTTATTGTCATTCCTCTTGTGCCTAAAACTATTATCATACCTTCACATAAGTAAGAAAAGTCTTCCACTAATCAATCTAGTGATTCCCAAGAACATAAAAAAGTTTCAAAATCTTAAGACCATGTTATAAAATTTGGGAAATGAACTAGTGAATGTTAAAAGGTAGTAAGCCTAATTCAGTAAGCCTTATCAAGAAACTAGGCCACCCTAGAAAGGAAACTTTCAAGATCAAGGCCAGGGACAAGGTTAACCTATCTATAATAGATAAACTAATTATAATCCAAATTATTCAAGCACATCCAATACTCTAGTCCCTATTTAAAATAGTAGTGCCCAATAAACTAAGGTTACCATACCTTAAAATCAATCTTTTGGGAAATCCATTATCCTAAACACTGACTTCAATCAAGATTTTAATGATCAATGTTAATAGGCTACCAATTATGGGTAAAATAAAGCCCTTATGTCTCAAAACATAGAGGTTCCCATGATGACAAAACTAAAGGAGCATTAACAAGGTCAAATCCCTAATCAAGGACTAAGCCAGTTAGGTGCTATAATGGTAAACTATAAAAAAGAAGAGTGTTATACATCTAATCAGTAGGATGATTCTATCCAGGCATACATCCTAATGGAAACTAATATAAGGTTCAAAATAAGGAACATGGATGGTAATCAATAAGTATTCACATAAAATATTACCATCACTCATTCAATATCAAATCCAAATGAACCTATTGTTGTTCCAAAGGTTCTAACAACTTCAAGGAATCAAAATCAAGGGAATGCTTTTGTTTCCCAAAACTCACAAATGAAAATTATAGTTGTGGATCCCAAATCACAACCAAAGGATGGTGTTATACCCATCAACATTATGGAATAGATGAAAAAGTCCAATGTGATCATTCCAATGTGGGGCATGCTCTCTATGCCTGAATAAATGGGCATCCTTCAAGAAGTATTATCAAAGATCAAGGTTCCTACGAAGGAACCAAGCAAATAAAATATGGTTCTCACCAATGTAACCAAAGGATATAGTTAATAGAAATTAATTAAAATGGTCAAACATCACCCACTCTATATCTTAGCAATCATTGGTAATTATTTAGTGCACAATTTCTTGGTAGATAGTGGGGCTAGGACCTTAGTAATGCCAAATTCCATAGTTGATCAACTTGGTCTAAAATATGAGTCTTATTCTAAAAGAGTTTTACAACTTTATGGTTTTTCTACCAAGTCATCTGGCATAATTATAGATCTCCACTTAAACCTGCATGCTTATCCTAGTTTCTCAGTGGCTCAAGATGTATTGATCCTTAATGTGCCTCCTCATTTTTCACTATGCTTATCTAGATAATTCATCAAAATATTAGAGGTCATTTGGTAGTATATTGGTCATACTTGGATTTTAGAATAAGATATGGGACCAAGGTGCCCACCAAAGTTGAGCCTATTGCACAATTCCACATTGAACCTTATATGACAAATATCATAAACCTCAATTAAAACATCCTTTATGAGGATGAATTCATAACTGGTCAAGAGCTAAACACTCATCTTGAGGAGACACCAAATATGTTCTTAAATGAACTATGGAATGATATTTAGTTGGTTGATACCTTAAAAGGTGTTAAGGATAGATACTTGGGTTTATATAGCTTACATGAAGAGAATTAGTCCATATATCCCTCATAAGTCATCAAGAAGAATCTAGTGGCTTATGTAAATTATTCTTTCATGATTAAAAGAGAAAATATGGAGTGGGTATAGGTGAAATGCTAATATCCCCCTTAAATGACAATTATTTCTCTTCTTATAGGTTCTAATTTAGTTTCTCTTTAAATGCATCAAAATATGAAGGTATTATCCATGGTCTCCATTGGGCTAGTAAGAGAGGGATCAAACAATTACAAGTTTATGGGGATAGTGAACTGATAGTGCATAAAGTTAGAGGCCATAATATCACCAATAACCCTTATTGAAGTCTTAAAAACATAGATTATTGGACCTAATTGAGTATTTTGAGGCTTTCAACATCCAAGTAGTGCCAAGGAACCATAATGAACATGTTGATATATTGGTAGCTTTGGGATGTCAGTTTGATATCCCAAAAGAGTTGAAAAGGACCAAAGTACAACAACATGTTAAATTAGTGGTAAGATCGTTAGTGCCAAAAAAAGAATCTCATTGCTAGGTCTTTGAGAATGATAATCAAATTGTTTGTTTCTTACAACAGGAAATAGAGTTTTCCTTAATAAACCAATAAACATTTCAACATCATTATGAGGTTCAGCTTGTTCAATTGAGATATAACAAGCTTCTTAAAGGTTTGGTCACCCTTGAAGTTATTTTCCATGAGGGAGGCCATATGAATAAAGATAAAATAGTGATTTCAATAAGTGAAGATAACTATGAAAGAGTCATTATCCTTAAAGACAAGCTCCTCAAACTTGGAAAGGTAAGCAAAAGGATGAAATACATGCTTTCAATAATATTTATAGAGAATATACAAACATCTTTGCTTGGGATTATAGTGACCTAAGAAGTTTAAATCCCATGTTATCCTAAGATACTATATAATTTGAGGCTAATGCCAAGCCTATTAGATAGAAGCAAAGGCCTATAAACACCAAAATTTAATAACTTATGAGGAAAGAATTGACTAATCTAATTAAATCTAAGATCATCTTTCTCATCAAGCACTCCTCATGGGTTACCAACTTAGTGCCTATGAGGAAGAAGAATGGGGAGATCATATTTTTTGTTGAAGTTAAGGACCTAAATAGGGTCTCCTTGAAAGACCATTACCTTTTGTCATCCATGAGGCAAATACTTTAAATAGTTGCTAGTTTAGAACACTTCTCTCTTTTGGATGGGTATTTAGGATACATCTAGGTGATGGTAAGAGAACAAGATCATTATAAGATTGCCTTAACCATAAAGTGGGGCACATATGCTTACTGAAAATGCCTTTTGGGTTGTCAAATGCAAGGGAAACTTTCCAAAGTGCCATGGACATGGCTTTTCAAGGGTTGCTAAATCAAATGGTACTAGTCTACCTGGATGAAATCATAGTTTTCTCTAATAAATATAATGAACACTTAGATCATATAAGTTTGATCTTCCAAAGATTCAAAGAGGATAGGATCTCTTTAAATTCCAAAAATGTGTGTTTAATGTTCATGAAGGAAAAATTTTGGTTCACATTATTTCAAAGGAAGGTTTATCCATTGACCCTAATAGAATAAGTGTCATCTTGGCCTTATCTTTACCCAATCATAAGAAAGGAATATAGAGCTTCCTTGGGAAGATAATATTTGTGAGAAGTTTTATACTTGGTTTTACAAACCTGGTCAAACCCATCACTCTCATGTTGAAGAAGATCTAAGTGTTTTCTTGGTCAAATAAAGGTAAAGTAATATTTGAGGCCATCAAACAAGCCATTATCCAAGTACCCTCACTCATGAATCCTAATTTCTCAAAGGATTTCATATTTTACACCTTTTCCAACATTGACATCATTTCAGTTATGCTAATGTAGAAGAATGGTGAAGGACATGAGCAACTAATTACCTTTTTTAGTCAAGGGCTAGAGGGTTATGATGTAAGATACACTTTTATATAGAAGTAGGTTTTTACAACATTAAGGATTCTTAAGAAGTTTAGACAAATGCTCTCCAACATCAAGTTTTATCTTATGGTGTGTCATCCTAGAGTGAAGGATTTCTTCCTCAATAAGGATTTGAATGAAAGAATAATTGCTTAGATTACCAAGGTCATGGAGTATGATGTGGAGATCAAGGTCACTAAGTTGATAAGAGGCAAAGGATTATATGAGAATATTGTTGATGACCTTTAATAATATAAATAATTTATTTTGGTGACATGAGACAACTCACAGATAGGTACACCTTCACCTCATAATAGTTGGCTCCAAGACATGACACATTTCTTAGTAATAGGTGAGTGCCCTCAAGGTTTTGATAGATCAAAACTAAAGTATTTCAGAATTTAATTCATATCTTATGCATTAGTTAATGGGTTTTATTTTGGAGGGACCTCAATGGAGTACTCATTAGTTACATAGATGATGATCAAGTGACAAAACTTTTGGACCAGTTTCATGATGGACCTGTAGGAGGCCATTTTTCTCTAAGCACAACAACAATAAAATTAATGAGATCTGGTTATTACTATCCTAGCCTCTTCAAGGATTCTTATTCTTACATTAAGAAATGTTATAACTGTGCTCTATTTTTAGGCAAATAAAGATTGGTGTCCCTTCTCCTCAACCCAATCTAGGTAGAGTAACCCTTCATTCAATGGGGTTTGGAATTAATAAGAATGATCAATCCACCTTCTAGTGGAGGACATAAATGGGTACTCACTTCTACTAACTACTTCACTAGGTGGGTGCTATAAATTACATAAAACAAGCTAATGAGACAACAATGTTAGACTTATATGATAACATAGTGACTAGGTTTGGTGTACCAGCCATAATAATATCAGATAATGCCTTAACATTTATTAGTATGAAGAAAAGTGAATGGGTACATACGTTGGGCATCTACCTCAGTACATTCTCAAATTACTACCCCCAAAGCAATAGACTTATAAACTCTAAAAATAAAAACTTGATAAGGATTATAAAGATAACTATGGAAGAAAATCAAAGAACATGGCATACAAAACTGAGGATAACCTTATGGGATGATAGAGTGAATCCCAATGTTACCATTTTCAAGTCTCCATATTTTATAGTCTATGGGAAAGAAGCCAAATTACCCATTTCTTTTTAACTACCTACCTTGGAGTTAGCCCATCAACTATAATTGATGGAGAGTGAACCTATGAACGTAAGGATGGTAGATCTCATGGAGATTGAAGAGACTAGATAACTTGTTATGAATACATTAGAGTCATATCAAGCTCAAGTTAAGAAAGCCTTTGACAAGAGAGACATAGAAACAAACATTAAGGAAGGGAATTATTCCTCAAATGGGACTCAAATAAGGCCAATCTAGGCAACCATACCAAGTTTGAAAGCTTGTGGAGTGGTCCTTATTTTATCTATGGATGCAAATAGCATAACACTTTTTAGATTACCCAACTGGATAGAGAGGTATTGCCCATCCCATTTAATAGAATTTATTTAAATCCTTGTAATTAGAATATTTTATAACTGATATAAAATAGTGTAACATATTAGAGTAGATTTGATGCTTTCCTCTAAGTTCCTTGTGCACATTTCCCTTTTGTTGTGTTTCCCTTCAGTAAGTTCCTTGGGCACAATTATTATTTTGTTTCCTTTTGGTCCTTATTGTTTTAAGAGTAGGTTTTCAAGCAAGGTTAGCCTTTTATCCATTTTATAATAATTTCTCTAAGAAATCTCACAACTCTACATTCCCAATGGATTAAACCAAGGATAATAGTATATTACATAGTAGGCATGCAATCCCATGAGGTCACTAGAAATGTTGGCCAAAATTGGCTCACAAAAGAAACTTTGTCTAGATGTGGTTTGGAAATCTAAGTAGGCTTCCTATCGAGAGAGTGATCTAATGGAAAAGAGTAGATAAACATCAGGAGAAGATAACTTGTCATTTGTAAGCTTTTAAAACACTTTAATCAAGCTTAAAGTGTGAATTTGATAAATGTAAGGAGAAAAACCATCATGGCATGTCATGTAAGAATGAACAGGTTAGTTTGGTTGTGAATTTTGTAAGTGCACTTTGAAAGTCAACCAAGGTCAAATAGTTGTATGAACATGATATATTTTGTGTCAATAACATACTCTACAAATTTGTTATCTTGATGAGTTTTCCATCTCAAGATATAAGCATTTAGAGTTGAACTAGTAGAATGGGAAATATGTAAGAATGTCAAATAAAAGCCATAAAAAATATCCATTTTAATTCAAAAAACCCCAAAGGATCATGAGGTTAAATACAAGGTTGACAAGTGTCTAAATCTTGGAATCCTGAGTCAATATCTAATGACACATAGGTGATTAATGAAGTCAGTGGGTTTAGATAGATCAATGGATCATTCTAAATCATACAATCAAAGATCAATGCTAAGAACAAGGTCAAAAAATCAAAGGATCTTGAGATTAAGCAAAGGGATAACAAGTGGCATGATAATGATGAATTGAAAGATACATGTTACATGTTTGATCAAATAGAAAGGAGATCGATGGTATGAATTCAATCATATGAAGGAAATCAACAGTGTGTATAAGGTCAAAATTTCAATGAGCTAGATTTCATGTGAGGTTGACACATGGCATAAGATAAGGAAGTAGATGAAATTTAATATAAATATCTTGGGATTAAATGTGAGGTTTTGAAGTGTCCTAATTTTATAATGTTGAAGCAAATATCAATGGAGTAAATTCTATCAAATCCTAGAAGGCATAAAATGATGACACTTTTTCGAAGAAACAATAGTCATATTTTAAAATATGATAAATAATGTGATAGGGATGCCATATAGGTAGACACATTAGATTAAGAGATCCTAGGAACCTAGATAGGCAACTGAAAAGAGCCAAGATCTAATTGTGAACTAGGTTGAGATGGAACATATATCTTGAAGGGCCACCATTAAAGCTCAATTTGGACCTAATGTGAGGATTTAGAAACTATAGACCTTGTTTATTGAGATTGTAGTAATGTTTTACAATTATTTTCATGGTCTTTTAAAAGTGATCCACATGTATGATGAGTTCTCAGATTCCATAAATGCTTAGAGGAAAAATCAAGTCTTTCTATGCCTAATAGAGATCAAAGATGGTAGCTAGCTACTGAAATGAGATCAAGCAACTTGCATATCTCTATTACAATTATGGCTATATGAAAACCAATAAATGGGATTAGTTTTCATCTATAGTAAACCTATGACCAAGTTTGAAATAGGGTAAGATTTATGATTAATTAAATTATTGTCTCATCTTTTTATATGGTCACATCCTCGACAAATAGGTACCTATAGCCACTCAAAATAGACATAAGCATGGCTCTATTAGATTCAAGATATGAAGATTTTGTCTTCACAAGCAAGTCAATTGGAATATGGCATAGAGTATAAAGATGTAAATTTGGTGGTTGGTGAAAGTATTTTGAGAATTTAATAGGTTTTAAGGGGTCTCTATGGGGTTTCCTTCATAAACAAGATCATGACTCACCACCTTTGGAAAACTCTTAGCCTCTAGTGTGTTTCTTGACAAATGAGAAGATTTTGGAGATATTGGGAGAAATGAAAGCTATCTTGTCTATTATGTATTAAGCCTAATTTGATAAATGATGGTGGAACATTCATCAAAAGGTGGTAGATCATTTAATGATCTTAGATTGTGTGTTCCCTCTCTCTTCTCCCTTTCTCTTTATCTTCCATCTTCTTCCACATTATAAAATCTTTCTCTCTCTAATTTCAGATTTCCACAATGACTCTTTGATTTTGAAGAGAAATACACTCTAATTTCATAAGTATAACCCCTATAAAAATTTGTAATAACTACCTCTTGATGTAATAAAACACTTTCTATACCTATGTCTTGCCTTTGATTATAATTTAGTAAGATTGGGCATGATGGTCTTGTGAAGGATATTTTTTCATATCCATTGTCCTTCTTTCTGACCTCTTTTAAGGCGATTCTAAGTTATTTTAGGTATAAAATCATGTTATTTCTACCATTAATTTGAGCTTGATGTGAGTATTATAACTCCTCTTTATTTTCATTCATTTCTTCATGAACCTAGTTTATGAAATATTTATGCAATTAGTTAGATTGTAAGATTGTGTAATCTAGTATTGTCTTGTGAAAATCTAGTGTGGGTTCAAGCATATGAAAGCCTCATTTAAATTTGGTGCATTAAATTTTTAGATTTATTAGGATTCATATTTCTCCCTCTATAACCATTTTCCAAGTATAATCATTAGTTTAGGTGATCCATCAAAAGTCAGTCAACCTTCTCTGAAGGTTCAAGCCTATTATAGGATACCCACAACCTCGGGTTATTCTCATATTGTGACTGGGAGTGGATGAGCCTAAAGAACTCTTACACAAGGGTGTAATCTCACATCATAACACTACCCAAGAGGATCCTAATATAAATTAGGTTTAATAATTAGTGAACCCAACCTTTGAGTATCATTGTTATATATGCATTCTCTAGTAGATGATTATTTCTTTCCTTATCCTAATGTTTGTTTTATTTTTCTCTTTTGTAATGGATGACATTAATTGATTTGATGATTATGACTATGAAACCCTTCAATAATCTCTCAAAGTAGGAATCAAAATTAATTATTATTGCATTCCTCCAAGTTCTAAGGCATACAATATCAAAGCTTTAAGTGGTGATTGTTATTATAATTCTAATTAGGTCCATGCTCACATCCCTTCAAGGAATTATTTGATCAATCCCAAGGAATATCCAAAGCATTTATACTTTACTTCTATACCAAAATTGGTTCTACATGAAGAAAAGTACCTTCATTTGATGGTGATAATTTATGTCAGCTCCATAATAAAATCATTGGGTATTTACAAATCAATCATAAAAAGATGTTCATTCAAGGTCATTGATAAAAAACCCTCTTATTTGTACATTTCCAAACAATATTCCCATTATCAAGGGTGATGATTCTTCTTGGCCTTCATTTGATATTGATGTTTTTTGAAAGGTTAACCAATATATTATGAAATATTTACCAAGTCATATCAAGCCATCAAGAAAATGGAAGAACTCTACATCTATAGAGAAAAAGAATATTAGTGTTCCAAATAAAAGATAGGTTCAAATGTTAATAAAGGTGTCTTAACCAAAGGAGATTCCTCCCACACCAAAAGAGTTACCTTTACTAATACTTACCCAAAATAAACTTGATATATATTTACCAAAGGTGCATCAGTCAAGTTCTAAATATATTTCAAACTCTTCAAATAATACACCAAGGGTATAAAAATTCAAAGTTCCATTACCATTACAAAAGTATCCAAAATTCAAGGATTATGAACTTGAAATTATTATCCATGAGGATGATGATACTCATATGCCTAAATAAAAAAGAGATGGTGATCCAGAACCAATGATAAAACCTATGTCAAACATCACCATTCCCATGGATTATCTTATGTTTATGATGATCACTATTGGGGATATTAAACGATAGGTTTTTGTACTTCAAACCCAATTCACTTTCCATAATATAAATACAAACGTTATGTCATTCAATAACCAACCTATTACATAATGTATACTGAAATATCCATATCCACATGGTTTTCAATTACCACATTTATCTATAATTTGGAATAATAAATATCCATTTGAGCACATGCTAAATTATGTACATTATTTTTGTCAGTGGGAATATGATGACACTATTATTAAAGGTATTCCATATGAGCATTTTAGATGAGGCTCAAAATTGTTTTTGTAGTTTACCAAAGGATGATTTAACCACTTTCTCAAAATTAGAAGATGCATTCTTCATGGATTTAAATATCTTCAAGGTGTCAAAAATTACATTATAACATTTTCATAATTTTAAATAAAATTGTGATGAATCCCTTCAAGACTATATTAATCAATTCAAATTTACACCATATGAGATAGAATTTAGACCCTTAGATTTGGAATTAAAATTTCAATTTAGTCAATCTCTTCTTTCCCCATTAAAATAAAGATAATTACATACATAATATTAGTTTTTCACTCAGTTGCATTTATTCATACTTACTCATCCAAAGAAGCTTGACATTTCTCCTTCCAAGTACCAAAGTTGTATTCCTCAAATAAAGGAGGGAGATAATTTGCCTAAAGATTATTATGAAAAAAATATGGTGTTCCTAATATCTATATTACCAGTTCAAAGATTTTATGTAACATGTAGCCAATCCAAGGTCCATGTCCCATACACGAATCTCAAAGTCAATAATAAAAAAATCATCCATGCCAACAAGATCTAAAAATTGCATTATACATGGGTGCTGATTATTTTTTCCATAACCATATTCATATTAAAAAAAAATTGATTTACAATAAGATGCTTAGAAAAAATGAGATTAAATATAACAAACTTATAAAACAAAGGAGGATGCAAAGAATCCTTGGGAAATATAACAATACCAATTTTTTGTGGTCCTAAATTAATTTGAACATAGATTTGGGTTATGCCTACGACATATCCATATTAATTTATAATAGAATTTTTTTTTTTATACTAGATGGAAGAAATAATTGACCAAAACAAGGAAGGTATTTTCTTTCCTCATGAAGGAAAATTGATGCATATTTCAAATGATAGCATTACTTATTATATTACACATGCAAAATGTGAGGAGGAACATGCCATGTACTTTTTCAACCTATCAAATCATGATGTAAACAATGTAAAAGAACTAGATTAAGGTTCTAAGGCTCATATTAGGTGGAGATATATATGACCATCCATTGTATGACATCATAAGATGATCTTTCCTTATCACAAATTTTATAATTAACAAAAATATCAAAAACATTCAAAAAAATCCAAAAACATTATTTGGTGCCTACATGTTCTATTGGATCCTTGGAATCTATGTTAGTTCCATGTTGAGGGCTAGGATATCATTTAATCCTATGTATACATAAATAAGCATTCACAAATACATGATTCTATACACTTATGGTTGTTAGGATATCCATCTACTCATGTCGCTAGGATGTTGGTGGCATCCACCTTCTATAACATTAATACCACTAGGTTATATCATTATATGGTCACATCAAATTATCATGATTAGGATATTATGTACTTACACATTCTTTATCCATGCTTATATCTTGTACATTGTACATGATATAGTATGCAATTGAAATTTTTATAACACATTAGATCCATGGTCTATTATGATATGTTTATTTTGGTTGTTTATGATTTTATTTTATACACTTCCTTAAGTGTTTTGCCTTGATATTGTATTTATTTTTGAAGAATTTGAATATGCTCTATTATATGTGGATCCTATTCCTATGCTTCCCTTCTTTGAAATTTGAATATGCCATTTTTTATTGAATGGACATTCGAATATGTCATTCCTTATTTTGTTGACATTTGAATAGGTCATTTCCATTCAATTTGTGGCATTTGAACATGACCCTTGTTTATGGTCTCCAAAGACCTTTGTTTATTGACTTACTTATGAGTGATCTTGTGTGTGTGCTTATTTATTAGTTAAACTTTTATTGTTAATATATAAACATTGTAATGATATTTATCATGCATTTTAGGCCTACATATGATCACATTGGTTCTATGAACTTCAATGATACATTTACCTAGACATGTTACTTTTATATGATACATGATTAGATTCAAATATTTTATAGTTATCTTACCCTTTTAAGGTGAGGTAACTCTTAGTTCCTATTTTTACCTCACTTAAAAAGTGGTGGTATATTAGTGTATGAATTATTAGGAAGCATGTTCTTTATAATTGGAACATTTCTTAGATTTAGTTTGAGCATAATTTGGAAGCATGTTCTCCACACCCATTCAATATTTGGTACTTATATCAGTTTTTAGATTCAATAGGGACATGTCATATGGATATGGCTTCCACACATGCATAGTTTTTAGATTTATTAGGGGCATGATTTGGATTCATGTATCGACATTCATTCAATATTTTTTAATTATAATATTTCTTTAATTTAGTTGGGGCATGTCATATGGACATGGATTCCACACATTCATAGTTTACACATTCAGTGGAGGCATGATTTGGAAGCATGTTCTACATACCTATTCGGTATTTAGCATACCCATATTACAGTGTGGGATATTTTGGAAACATGTTCTCTATATTGGAAATTATATTATTTTTTAGATTTATCCATATATAGTGGGGGAATTATTTTGAAACATGTCCTTCACATTTACATAGTAGTCTAAATTAGCCAAAGCACATAGTTATATGATTCAGATTCATAGTTATGATATAATTATACACATTGGTACCATTGTTATACATAGTTTTAGATTGAGACATATCTAAGGTTTATATGATATGCAACATGTGCCTAATATTGAAAAATACAAACCAATTTCAAACTCCAAAACCATTGCACATACTGATACCCCATATACTTTTGTAGAATTTATCAAACCAATCAACTATAGTAGTCAGTTCACCTTCTGTCATGGTTTTGGTGATCAAATCACTAAATCTTTCTAATTTATTAGGCTAGATATAATTAAATCAACTAACCTCACCAAGTTATAAGTATCATTGGGTTGCATTATTAAGCTAATATTAACTGGTAGGTGGTAACTCACTTTTGCTCCAAATTTGGGGGCATGTGCCTTCCAATCTCTCCCCCTAAATATATGTGATTTTGAATATTTATCCTAATCTCAATTTTTGATCCTTATAATTATACATATTTTTGTAAAATAACTTTTCAATAGGTAAGGAAGTTACATCGACACATAGGTGTACCCCTAAACCTTGATATTTCAATTTCAATCAATTTCCCGTACGTTTAACCCAAAATATATGCACTAATTTTACACTATAACATGCTCTTGGTTATAATAGGTCAATCACCAACAAAGCACTCAAATTCATCTCAAAAAAATATAAGATGTGTATACATACCCATATGCTTATTCCTTTCCATTAAACTAGTAATTTCATTACTAGATTAAAGGAGGGGAAATGTAGATGATACTCTATGATTATGTAGTACCTTAGCCTTGTACACTTGGAAAAATTAGACATTGTTTATTCCACTTAGTTCTACATTCTCCTTACTTTCACAAGGCCTCACATCTACTCTATCTTATGCCACTTGGCCTATCTCTTAGTTTTACAAGTATTATATTGATTAAATAGACATCATATCTTGCCTATCATTCTTAAAATATACTTATCTTACACCTCTACAAGTTTTGATCATGTACCCACTTTCCTACTCCCAAAACACTAATGTTTGGGATAGATATTAGAATTTATGTTACTGTCCTGACATGATGTAAGTTTATAATTCCATAAAGTCATCCAACTTGCAAATAAAATGTATCCTAATGGTTGGCCTAAGTGGTTTAATGTGATTTATCTCTTGATAGGATTGGTATAAATAAAATATCAACACTCATTCATTTCTCACATAAAAATTAGAATAAAGAGATAAAGGTACTTATAAAAATCACTTTATAATGAATTAAATTGATCAAAGCTTCCCTATTTACATACCAATAATAGGTACATCACACACACACACACACACACACACACACACACACACACACACACACACACACACACACACACACACAGAGAGAGAGAGATGTGTGTGTGTGTGTGTGTGTGTGTGTGTGTGTGTGTGTGTGTGTGTGTGTGTGTGTGTGTGTTAATTACTAAAGGATCAATCATAAGGTCTTATTTTTCATGTTACAAGATAGGTCATTATTTTACTTGATTTACACACAATACATGATTCACACACAAGCTAACATGTAGGGTATAACTACATGAGTCTAATTCCCTCTTATAAATTATTGGGTATGTAATCATTATCCTTTCATAATGAGGTCATTTTAGGTCATCTCAACCTCATGTTCTTATTAACCCATGTTCCCTAAGGTCATATTGAAGACAGAAAGCTAGGGTTTTACCATTTCACAAGGAGTGGAACTCCATGTCCAAGATATAAATACACTAGTGTGGAGGTGAAATCAAACCTAGAATAATCTAGGTGGCACATCCAATTTCAATAGGTCTTTTTTACAAGATAGTAGCATCAGCCTAAGATAGTAGTGTTGATGCATCTATCCAGGGCTGATGCAATTATCTAAAGATCTATAGGCACTGGATCCAAAATCTAATGATTGTTATAAAAATATCTTCCTACCTAATTTCATCTTCTCCTAAATCCAAACCTACATTAGCATTATAACAAGTTATGTATATCACTTCTTTGTCATTTTATATATCTAACATAGTTGTACTTTCCATATTTATACTATCTCAACATAATAAATTTAGTATATGGTATATTTGAGTTTAGAATTTAATTGACCTACTATAGATTTGATATTTACCCTTGTTACCTACCATTTATATATTATTAACATTATTTACTGAAGAAGATACTAATAAAAATTAGGGTTAAACATTTGGTGAACCTCACCTTTGAGCATCATTATTGTATATGAATTCTCTAGTACATGTTTATTTCCTACCTTATCCTAATTTTTGTGTTTTTTTCTCTTTCATCATGGATAAAATTTATTGATTTGATGATTATGACTATGAAAACCTTAAAAATATCTCAAATCAGGAATCAAAATTATTAAATATTGCATTCTTCTAAATGCCAAGGCATATAATATCAAAGATTTAAATGACAATAGTTATTATCCCTCTAATACGTCCATGTTTCCATCCCTTCAAGGCATGATTTAATCCATCCAAATAATTTTCCATTTCCTTTTATATAAAAATTGGTTACACATGGATAAAAGGTACCTTCATTTGATCATGACAATTTCCATTAGCTCCATAATGAAATCATGGAGGATTTACAAATCAGTCATAAAGAAGATGTTCCTTAAAGTTAATTGATCAAAACCCTTACTATTCCTACATTTACAAACAATATTCCCATTATCAAGGGTGATAAGTCTTCCTAGACTTCATATGATATTGAAATTTTTCAAAAGTTTAACAAAGAAATTATTACATCTTTACCAAGTCATATCATCCATCAAGAAAAAGGATTATACGTCAATAGAGAAAAATAATATTACTATTCCAAACAAAATATAGGTTCTAATATTAATAAAGGTTTATCAAACAAAGGATTTCCCTACCACACCAAAAGAGGTGCCTTTATCAATAATTCCCCAAGTTCTAATTACTATATCTTTACCAAATAAGATCATCTTCTCCCATACAAGAAAATGGTAGATAAACTCATAGAGACATTTGATACATTTTACATTGATAGTATTTTTTGTAAATATAACCACCATGAAGATTCCATGACCAATACAATATCCTTAATGCCTTTTACTATCAATGATGATCATATTGAATTTACCATATAATAACTATGAGATCCTTCCATTTCCTCAAAATAAATGGATGCCTTAGTCATTATTTCTATTACTGATAGTACTTGAAACACATAGTGGTACACTAAAATTTATAATTTCCTATATTGAACCTATATACCAAACAATTTATGTGTAATGATAAATGTAAATTAAAAATTATGTCATTATTAGGAATGATTTGCTCAAATGAAGTTTTGATGGGTAGTTATTGCAATGCTTAAACAAAGATGAATCCTAAACTATACTCTTTAAATACATGCCAATGAATGTGGAGGTCATTCCAGTAGATGGGACATGTCCTAGAAATTATTATACCAAGTTTATTATTGGCATACCATGGATCAATAATGCATCAAACATGCAAAATTTTGTGTATAATGCCCAAAATAAGATAATTTAAATCATGCATTGTTACATAAGTTACAACTAATTGTTTCACCATAGCCCTTTTCCTTATGTGATTTTGATTTTATTGGAAAAATAAATCCAATATCCATTGGTGATCATAAATTCATCATTACAACTACATATTATTTGACAAAATGGGTGGAAGCCATTCCCATTGAGTTTACCACATGGGATGACATATGTACATTTTTGACGACTAATATTATTTCATATTTTGGCATTCCTTTATCTATTATTTATGATAATGTATCATGCTTTAAAAAAAAATGGTCAAGTGATTATATAGTAAATAAAAAATTAAACATAAATTTTCTGCATCTTATTACCCGTAAGGTAATGGGTAGGTAAAGGGAAAAATAAAACCATTACCATGATACTTTACAAGATGGTCTAACATTACATTATTCATTGGCACTAATAGATGGTGTATATTGTATGGGAATACCTCACTAGTATTCTCACACCTACCCAAACTACACATTATTCTTTGGTATATGGTACAAACGTAATTTTATCAATTGAGCCTGAAATACCTTCTTTACGTGTTTATCTCAAAGACATTGTCAAAGATAATGAATACTATGAAAAGATATTGTAACAATTAGAAAAATTAAGTGACAAATTCACATTGGATATAAAACACATTCACATTTACCAAGATCAAATTAAGTGAACATATAACAAAAAGGTTCAGCCATATGACTTAGATGTGGGTGACCTAGTAATAAAATAAAATCAAAAGAACACTAATGCAGAAAATGAAAATAAATGAAAGATCAGACCAAACTGGTTGGGACCATTCTAAGTTACACAAAAAATGGGAAAAAGTGTATACTACCTTAATACACTTAAAGTAAAACCTTAAAATGTCCAATGGACATTACACACTTGCACAAATATGTTACATAAGATATTTTAAAAATTCCCAAAATACTTAGAAAATCAAAACATTCAAAAATCCAAAAACATTTTTGGCACTTACATGTTTTTATGGATCCTTTGCATCTATGTGTTAGTTCTATGTTGAGGGTTTTCATATTATTTACACCAACATATACATATAAAGGGATACATATATACATGATTATATGCACTTATGGGTGTTGGAATTTCCCTCTATACACATCTCTAGGATGATGGAGGTATTCATCTTATATGATCTTGATAATTCTAATTTATATCATTATATGGTCACATATAGGGTAAATTTTAGTGTTAAATATTTGTTAGTTCATGAATATTCTAGTTTGGGGAATTTGAATTTGGAAATTATTCTAGGTGCATCATAAGACCCAGTCACCTAAAATTTTAGGATGTCATATTTTTAGGAATCAGATCACCAATGATTTATAATAATTATGGGTTTATCCATTAAATTATCCATATATATAGTATATATATTCTTAGAGTTCATAAACCTACTACCAAAGTATATTTATTCACCATATTGTGAATATATTAAGACTTCAAGCCAGACTACACTACGTGACTGATTTTAGTAACAACTAAACCACCCAAAAATAAGACACCACTTTGAAGTAACATGATGCTCTATATAATTATGTCATGTGATTCCAATTGGATGATTAATATAACTATGATGCATGATGGTAACTAGACATTGAATGACATTGTATCATATGATTGCAACATGGCTTCTTATAGCACTATGTTTCGTAGTGGTAACTGGATTCTTGAAAATAATGTATTATGCAATGGAAATTAGACATTTAGTATTACTGTGTCATGTGATGGTAAATATATGCTTAGTGGTACTATGTCATGTAATATAAACCAAACACTCGGCAATAATGTGTCATATGATGATAACCTGATGCTTGGTAGTAACATGTCACTCAACTATAACCTGATAATCAATAGTAATGTGTCACATGATGACAACCTATCACCCCATATTATTATGTTGAGTGATAATAGATTACTTCCTGACAACACTGTGCCACATCACAGTGGCTTAACACTAGGTAGTAGATGGGAACCTAGCAATGCTAAACTGCCCAAAAGTAAAACTATGATGTTAGGAGGTAACAACAAGGGTAAATCCCAATATAAAATAACATAAAAATAAAAAATCATGTCTTAGTTCATTAATACAAAAAATAAGAGTGTGTAAATAACATGCACTAAAAATATAGGTAATTCTAAAACTCTTTTAAAAATATTAGTTTTTTTTTAAATTGTAGAATAACTACAAAACTATTTCAATGCAGAAATTGACATGGATAAAGACACTATTTCATTAGAAATAATTAATCCCAATAACTTCTGACCACCTAAATATTTTATTAATGACATTCGACCCTTAAAATATACTCCTTTTGAAACTTCACTAGAAGAAACTCCTCTAGGCACCTCACAATAGAATTGTAGTTCCTTTTAGACACCAAAATTGTTTGAAAATTTCACTCAAAATTTTGACAAAAGAAGAGAAGTACATGGACAATAAGAAGGTATTTTCAAGTTGATTGGGATAAAAAATATCCATATATATAACCTATATAATTTTAAAATGGTAATAATCCTCCAACAGAATGCAGATGTATAATTTGTAGTTGGAAACTTGAAAAAGAACATAGAATGCAGCTTAAATTAGACACCATTGAGAAACATTGTGGGAATGTGTGTGTGTGTGTGTGTGTGTGTGTGTGTGTGTGTGTGTGTGTGTGTGTGTGTGTGTGTGTGTGTGTGTGTGTGTGTGTGTGTGAAGAACCCAGAAGGATAGATAAAAATAACATACAGATGGAAAAATAGGATATGTATAGTTCTCTACTATTTTCCACATTTTTAAAAAGGGCAGACCCATTTATGATTTTGTCGATTAAATTTTTTTATTTCAACATAATGGGTTTATGGATATTCTACAGTGACATTGGTTGGATAATAGTACTTAGGAAATGGAAAAATGTCTAGCTATTATTGATAAGGAAGATTTGAAAGAAAGTGTTAAGAGATCAATGTTTATCTCTCTATCCATCAATGAGGTCACTACAATTGACAACATAACATGGGTTGGCATGCATGTGTATACTTTTTAAATCCATTCAAGGCAATCTAATAGTTTAACTGTCTATAAAATAATAGAAAATTACAATACAGAAAACCTTCATAAATTAGTTGTATCTAATTTAAGAGAGAGAGTTTGGATGGATGATTTTTCCATAGCTACAAAGCAAGTATGTGTTTTCATTGATGGTGCATTAGTGATTAAGGGAATAGAAATAGTCTTTGTATTTTCCTTCAAATAACACTTTATCCATTTATGATTCCAATTAATTACATGGCACATAGGATGAATCTTTCATACAAAATTGTTAGCACATTCAGTAATGTCATAAAACTAGAAGAGCTTATTTGTGACTTATATTTCAAGAAACCCAAAAAGATTTATGAAGTTCTATAAATTTCAAATTGGGGTGACAAATGGTAAAAAACTACTAAAAGATGTTGAAACTAGATGTATTTCCATGTGTGAATCTACATGCAAATTTTTTGAGGAATATCCATCTTTGGTAGGTTTTATGTATAAATATCATAGGGAAGTTGATAAATCAAAAGAATTATTATGTCATTTAATAGATCTCAAAACTTTACTCACATTATGTGGTATTTTTATAATTCTAAAGTAAATAAACTATTTAATGAAACATGCCCAAGAGAGATCTATCTATATTGTTGACTTCATACATTTGAGAAAATGTGTATTTCAATATTTATATGTATTATACAAATCAAATGAAAGATTTATTCAACATATTTTTAGAACCTAACAAATTTTGATATATTTTCCAAATATAGGGAGTTATTTGAAATTAAATAATATGATCATCTTTATGTCATGATAAATTACATTGAGATCCCCATACACACATGCTCTAGAAGACTTGAAGTTTTGGGAGCTAAACCTGAAGATGCACCTATGACACATGTACTATATGATGTTGTTTTATCAAAAAAATGACCTAAATTAATCAAAATATCAAAATGTATATCCACTAAGATTAGATAACATTTTCAAAGGGATGAGTTGTTGGAGGGCATGGGAGTTATAAATCCTATTTTTTAGAATAGTGTCAATAGTCAAGAACATATCAATAGTTTATTTTAAAAATACATGGAAATAATTATTATGCATTTCTATAAATTTGTAGATGTGAATGGAGTTTAGATTAATGGTATTTAAATAAAAAATTATTGACATATCATTCAACCTAGTTTGGGATTACAATGATGGATCAATTTCAGTGTTTAAGTGATCTAATAGAAAATGGTGCCATTACACGTCTATGGAAAAAAATTTATCCAAGTAATATATTACAAGAAGTATTAATGAATACTTCATATTATATGAACTTGTTCAAAAAATGATTTTGGTTTTTGTAAAAGATGCATGAGTGTTTAGCGCATTATCCTTCATGAAGTCAAAATTTAGAAATAGATTGGATAAAAATCTAGAGACTTGCTTGAGACTATATGTTTTGAATTATTATGTGGACATGTTTCCTTATGATAGAGTAGCGGAAACATGGATTTCTCTATTTAAAAGAAAAGGTGTGAGTAATATAGCTACCAATGCAGATGATGTGAATATTGAGACTGAGTACAACACTGGTATGGTAGATGTAAATCATAGTTATGATGAGCAAGTTTCTCAAGAATTGTTTCAACTGCCTGAATTTTAGATTGATAAGTATAAAAATTATTGTTTTCACTGAATACAACACTGGTATGGTAGATTCAAATCATAGTTACGATGAGCAAGTTTCTCGAGGATTGTTTCAACTGCCTAAATTTTAGATTGATAATTATAACAATTATTGTTTTCTAAAATATTTCACATTCTTTCATTTTCAAATAGATTAAATTATGTAATCTATTTCATGCATCCTATAATTATGAATATTATTCAATACACTAGAATTAAGCACTTTATTTGTCTGATTACAATTCTATGTATTTTGAATAGTACTTCTATATATTTTCAATGTATGTCATTAAATAATAAGCAATCATAATTATAATTAACATTGTATAGAGCATTTCATTATAGCATTCATTAAACCATACAAGTCTTATGTGTAGACATGCATGGTGCACCATAGGACACAACTTCTCTTTCCATTAAAAATCCAATTATCAAGATTTGTTGTTTTCAATATATTAATTATCTATAATAGTAATTTGGAGAGCATATACATAGATTTAATACATGCATAAGTGTTGAACCAAAACATAGACAAATATTTTAATTGCACCAATATTATTCTATTGCACATTTACATTAGAGCCATTACACAAATATATAGTAAATATTTTTCCTATAGTTGGGGATCACATATTTCCAAATTCCACCACAATTAATGGATTCAATGTTACAACTAATATAATAGTAAAATAGTATAATAATGAATTCAATGTTATAGCTACTAGAACATTATAACAATGCATTCAATGCTACAACTACTATAATAGTATAATAATGCATTCAATTCTACAACTACTAGGACACTATAACAATGAATTTAATACTATAACTACTATAACAGTATAAAAATGCATTCAATGCTACAACTACTAGAACATTATAACAATGCATTCAATGCTTTAAATACTATAATAGTATAATAATGCATTTAATGTTATAAATACTAGAATAGTATAACCATTCATTCAATGCTACATAATACATTTTTAATATTTAAATTATATACCTAGAGTATTTAGAACAACTACAAAATATCATATAATAAAAACAAATATTTTTCAAATAAACATGATATAAACTATTTGAAATATTATAAAGTGTTTTTTTGAATAGTATACACTATTTGAAACAAATTAACATTTTTCTATAATAGAATACCCACCCCCTTGTTCCTTGCCATCGCCCTCCATGGAAACCCTATTGTCTTGACCTACCTATGTATCCTCAAATATCACTCTTTCCTTCTGAAGATTCTCTATAGTAGAATTCATATTTGCAATAATAACTCTATCCTCACCCATAACATCACCTATTGAAAGAATAGTTAGATCTGTATCTATTTTTTCTTCAATAAAATGTTGGGATCAATCCCATGCTCTTTAATTATTTTTTTCAAAGTGTTGTTCTGTTTATTTAATATATTAAGATTTTCCTTCAATGCAATAGCTAAGGCGATACTTTTACAGGTGTTTTTTAAATGCACATTAAGAATATGTGCTTCTTTCTTCAAATTTTCATATTTTACCTACAATTAACAAATAACATATAAGTGTAAATCACATACAAAGTTTAATACCTAAAATACATGTTATAGATAATGAAAACTTACTGTAGCTTTATCCTTCTATACTTGTGCAATGGTAACAAGGTTTGTATCTCTAGCCCATTTATTAAAATAGGCCTAGGTTTCTTCATTTAAATTTTCTAACATGCTTATCATAATCCCTAAGACCCTAACATTGTAAACAGTGTTAATAGAAATCAATTTAGATTGAGCTTATTGGAATAAAGCATCAATCTTTGAAGGTTCATTTTGAATAAGCAAAAACAAATTAACTCTTTGGGAGTGGTTGTTATAATGGGCATTGATTTATTTGATAAGTGTTTTTTCCCTTATCTCCCATTATTTTAAATCATTAAATTTATCATTAACACACTCCCTCAGATTAACAAGCAAATTTTTTGAAACTAGATTTTCCAATGAAAAATTAGTGATGGAATCATGAGAGATGTTTAAATTATTAGTATAGGGTAGGGTATATGTGGAAGAGGTAGCCATAGAAATCATTTTTGTAGGCACATTAGTAAATTGAATAAAATCATTTGGATTGAATCCATCAAGATTCAAGGCCATGCTTCCAATCCCAAGAAACTCTTCATCCAGATCAATTTTTTATAAACATGTAAGACCCTGTACATTAGAAAGGCCACCAATATAGAAATTTGAGAAATTGGAAATTTACAGGGTTCTTCTACTCTATGTAGGGAGGGAGATGTTCTTTCCTCTTCTCTAAGGCTAGATGGGTGGTGGGGGTGGTATCATACTTTTTATTCTCCTGATAGATGTTGGGTGGACTGCAAAAAAAAAAAATATTTAAAATTGGTAAATGTGAAAGAATAAAATTAATGAAAAATTGAATCAAATGTGTTATTACATGTTGGGGTGAGTGCCTCTTCCATTATAATTATCCTTAATGGAGTTGTCTCTTCCCCTCTTCTTTTCCTTGTGGGATTTGGCTCTTCCTATCTCATTGTCCTTGTGGGAGTGACACTGGTGGTTTCACTTGCAAAATGAGTAAATTATCTAGTTAATAAACTAACCAATTCTAAGAAAGTTCAATTCAAAAAGAAATTTGTAAGGTATAAAACATTGATCATGTTCTTGGGAAGAATCCTCAATGGTAATAATTTGAGAGTCATCTACAAAAAAAATTAAAAAATAATATGATAATTTTTTTTCTATTAAATGATAAAAGAAATAAACATTAAAGGAAATTTGAGGAAACTTGGAAGCAAAGATGAAAAAAATCACTTCTTGGGTGTTTGGCAATTCAAAATGAATTGAATTAATACTCCATGGACTGGGTATCACCATATCCCTTTGGAACATGCTGACATTTGGATGTTTCCTATTTTTTTGTGGTATATGCATATACTTTTACATATAAAAACCAACAAGATAAAAATTATTAAAATTTAAAATATGTATAAAGAAAGAAAGAAGACTATTAGGAAAACTAAACTTACCTCATAATCCTTGATAGACAAAGCATTAGCTTTCATTTTTGGATGGAGGGTAGTTGGAATTGTAGTATTCTATATATCATATAAATCCTCAAAATATAAGTCTAGAATATAGTTAGAAGATGAAATGGTACAAGAGTCCTTCGAAAACACAAAATTCAACTTAACCTTAATCTTTCTAGATATAATTGTGTACCAGTCACACACAACACTCGATAGAGAATGAATAATGTAATAAATAACCTAAAAGTGAATGTTTGATGGTCTTCCTTGAAATATAATTTTAGCTTGGAATAAATGCAAAATAGATTTGAGTAATGGATTAGTGATTTTTTTTAATAAGGATTCCCCTTCAATTTTCATTATCTATAATGAAAATAGAAAACATGCAACTCAATTAGTAAATTAAAATAATTATAATAAATGATTTAGGAATAATTAATATATGATAATTTTTTTAATAAATATAATACTTACCAGCTAGGTCTATGATCACTTATCGACTCTAAGTATTTTTTGTCAACATCAGATAAGACAACCTTCGTTCTAACAAGGCTTGCATTGCAATATGGAAGACATATTAAATTATGGATATCTAATGGAGAGGTGCCGAAGGATATTATTTTATTGTTAAAGTGGATATAGAAATGGATCTCAATATGTTTAAAGCATGCAACCAAATATCACAATAGGCTATTGGTGATTATCATGTCATATTGAAGCATCTATGCTAAGCCTATGACTTCACATTGATCTATCTAGTCAACATAGGATTCTAGTTACTCTACCATCTAGAGGAAGTACAAACATAAAAGATTCTTGAAAATCAAGTTCTAGATCCTTGTTTTAGTTTTTGTGGATGTAGAAGCTATTGAAACTTTGTTATAGAATTTATAGTAGTAGGTGAGCTTGAAAACAAAAGATAGGACAATAAAAACCTTTGAGTAAAAATTAAAAATGAGGGCACTATAGGAGTATTTTAAAGCCATGAGGGGAACTGGAACAACCAATTAGCATGAGTAATGATAGATGGGGGATAATATTACTCAATAGAACTATGATGCTTGATAGTATAATGATGCATAATAACATAGTATTATTCAATATCATGTTATAACATGGTAGCATGTTACCAGATAGTATAATAATGATAGGTAGTGGTAACAAGACTATATGAGGAATCATGGTGCTAGGTAGTAACATGACATTAGGTAGAATGGATGTTGTCATATGTTGTCATATGCTATGTACACAACATATCATACAGAAATCTATTTTAACATGATATCATACAAAACATTTAAATTAAATCAAACAGATGAAATGATAATGTTTAATCATAAATACTACTTTGGCTAAAGTTTTTCTTATAGTTATTTGAATCAAGGATAAATTAATTTCATGCACACCACTCAATTAGGTTACACCATCTTTGTGTATTAGTGACACCAATAAAGTAAGTGGAATCTATCTCACCCACTTGTTTAGTGTCATTAATACCAGATTGGTTCATATATTTAAAAATATTAAAACTAACATATTTCATAATGGGTTTTTCCCTACTAGCTGCTACATTATGTAATAGTAAAAAAAACTCTCAATGATTAACATTTAATCCATCATATGTAATATAATAGTTCCAAACAACTAATTTTATTTATATCATTATATCCTATATATAAACAAGTTTTAAGACAATCATAGCTTTTAGTATAATTAAGCATCATACTTCAAGTTACTAAGATATTTACATGTAAATTTTCACTTAATGTTATTCATCCATCTAACATTATTTTCTAGCTTATCCTAAAATCACTTTCATTCCATATACCCAAAATTCATCAATAAGCTATAAATATATTAGCCAATAATTATATAATTTATATTAATTCCCAAATACAACATTTTTATAGTTTCATGAATCCATTGTATTCACATAAAAGTTTAACCTAATTAATTCAAGTAAAAAAATGCACTCATATATCTTGGCTATATAACATAATCATCCAATAGATAATGCATATGTGTATATGATATACTCGATATAGAATAATATTATGTAAATGATTCCTGAGTATCATGTATACATTTATATGCATATACAAACATATATATATTAAATTTATTCCTATACCCAATAATGATTAAACTTTAGTGCTACAGTGGCATTTTATTTCTATATACCTTACAAACTAAAACATAGTATATCAAATGACTCGAATGACACACAGTCATAACTAGACATAACCACACATATATAAACATAATTAAATATAGGGATAAATTTATACATTTATACTCCTATAGGTTATAATAAATCATTTCATGAACTCTTAATACAAGCGTAAATGTATATAGCAGGTTTACACAATAGTAATTTATCTACTATGAACTTTATCCTTACTCATAATCATACAAAATGAGATTCTATGTTATAACTATAGTAAAAACCCAATCAATATACAATCACCACTTAGAGTTTCCTTAAGGTTTAAATGCAATATATACCCAATTATATATGTAAATAGAAGAACCATAAACTTAATCATAGTATATATAAAAATAGATATATGCATATAAATAGTTCATTGAAAAAATTAACCATGACTCATAATGTATATGTATATACCTATGTATATTTTTACAAAAAGGTGTACATTGATATACAAAAAAAATCATCAAATAATAATAAATCCATCCCTAATATTATTCTATTTGTAATGTAATTCTTTCAACTGAAATGACTTACAAGAAAACACTAAATCATAACTAGGGTTTTTACAATTTCTTATTCCTTTATAATTTTTCATCTTAGTCTAACCTTACATACCCAGTCACATCCTTAACTCAAGTTACTTATTTAATTAATTTAGCTTGACTTATTCACTAAAACAATACCATACATTTGTATGAAGGAATGTTTAACTTGATACCAAGATTTAAAGATTGAGTTTAACCAAAGATAGGGTTTATGTTTTAAAAAAAGCTAATAAATCAAACTACCCTCAGAATCTCCCTAAGATTTTCTACGTAGGGTTCTCCACTTTCAAAAATGTCATATATTAACATATACATAGCTAAAATAAATTTTCTCTTTTCTGTTATTACTTCTAAAATACATAGTCATTTTGAAAAACAATTCAATAGGCATAGTCATTTTTATCTAGAGTTTTAGAGTCAAATATGTGGATCTATGGATGGGTTGAGACCATCCCTAATTCTAAACATATAACCCCCTATTCTTCTAAAATTTCATAATAATGAAAAATAAAACCCTATTCAATAAATATTTACCAGCTTTATTGATTTAGTTCATACAATACTAACTATGAATTTAACCAACAAAACCCTACCTGGTAAAAGAGATCATAGCTATGCCTAATTGGTAATGCACTTTTTCAATCTTCCTTGAACTCCTTGTTTTCTTCTATATTTCTCTTTTTTTTCTATCGTATGTGTGTTTAGGCATATCTTCCCCCCATATTTTTATTATCATGTATGTTATTTTCATGCTCATGAAATTCCCAATATCTCTGCCAAACTAAATGTGCTCATAATGAGTTTGACAAAAATGTCCATGCAACCCCAAAATAAATTTCAAAATCCTAGGAATGACTTTATGTTTCCTCATGCAATCCAAAACTGAAGTCTTTATTTTTCATAGTGGGTAGAAGAGTTCTAGTTAACACCACACAAAACCCTAAATTCCTCAAATTTCACCATTACAATAATCTTTTAAATGTTATAAGTAATATCTATTTTAAATTTAACCTACACTTTTTTATACTAGTCAAATTAATAATCATCTAACACATAAAGAAATTAAGTCCCACCATTTTTATAGCAATTTATTTGTTATAAATATCATGCCCCATACTCTTAAAACATATTAACATTCATATAAGGATAGATCATTTGTATAAATATTCACACACATCTTAAAGATGATAGTTTCATAGTTTGCATCATAGAAAGGACATTCAAGGATTCTAAAATACACATTATGAAAACATAATAACATGAATTAAGTTAAGTAAGATAACATACAATAATTTAAATCTTACAATTGAAAACACACAACCATGTTAGAGTATGGTACCATCATGAAAACTAACCATTTTCAAATATAAAAACCATTTAACAACTAAAAGCATACTATAAGCCATTTAAATTAGTCAATGATTAAAAAATATCTTATACTCTACGTGGTTTATGTAGGGTTCCCATTTCACTCTAACATCCCCCAAAATACCTCCATCTACACCACCCTCTTTGAATATTCTCTCATCATAGTCTGAGGGATAGACTCCATCCTACATCCACCTTAGGAAAATAAAGCTAATTATCCTATTTCAAGATAAAATACATAATATATTATGGTAATGACCTAAGTAATCATGATCATTAAGTAAATAACACACAAGTACATCTAACTCAACAAATTAACAATACTACAAATGAGAAAGATATACTTATCCATATATCAATTTATAAAATCTAGCTTATCAAAATAGTAATTAGCCAATCATTAACCATAAAATCCATAAATCAATAGGTTAGTAAATCTATAGAAGAATAAGTATGTAGCATCCTTCCCCCTAAAGTTGGTCATCATCTCGATGACACTTATTCTATCTAAAATTCTAAAAATTAAACATTATTTAGTAGAAAATTAATTAATATCCAACAAAAAAGTTAAGTAAAAAAATGTAAAAACAACCTATAGAACTCATCATAATCCTCCTAAGTGGCACTATCTTCATAATATTGGTATACTAGATGTTATATTATGATAATTATCTATTACATGAACTAAGTTTGTGAGTAATAATCATTATGACTAGTTATAATATGACCACCCCAAAATCCATAACCTATAAAGCATTCCAATCCAATACATGAGAATGATAGAGAACATACTTTTTAAGATAGAACACATGGAAATCATTATGTAAGAGAGATAGATTTAATGGAAAAGTAAGACTATACACTAAAAGATTGATCACTTCCAAAACTTGAAAGGGTCCCACAAATATTGGTGAAATATGTATTGATTTAGCAAACTTAATTGAGCTTTTCTTAAGCTTAACCTACATAAATACTTTATCACCAACATAAATTTATCCTATTTTTCTTTTTATGTCAGCATAACTTTTCTAACTATTATTATCCTTAGCCAATCTTTGATTGATTATTCTAACTTGATCTTCCATCTCCACAAGAATTTATAGTCTAGAGACTACTCTACTATCTAACTTGTCCCAACTGATTGATGTTCTACACCTTCTTCCATATAATGCCTAAAATAAAAAAACATTTTTAATATTGATTAGTATGAGTTGTTGTAATCTAACTCAACCAATGGAAGGTACTCCTCCCACTTGTATTGCTGATCCATGTAATTCATTTAAAGGACATCTTATAAAACTTGGTTAACTCTCTCTATTTTTCCATCTATTTCCAAGTGATATGTAGTAATGAAATTCAACTGCATTCCTAAGGTTATTTTTAAAGTCAACCAAAATCTAGAAGTCATTCTCAAATCTTGATCATAAATGATTTTTTCTATAAATCCATGTAATTAGTACACCTCTTTCATGAATATCTTTGTAAGAATTGGTGCATCATTAGTCAAGTTATGTGGTATGAAGTGAGCTACCTTGGTTAGTTTTTAAATTGATACTAATATCATATCATGATTAATCTTTGATAATGAAAAACCTTGAACAAAGTCCATACTAATAACCTACCACTTCCATTCTGGTATTTGTTAACCATTTTGGCCCACATACCAAGCTTCTTTCTAGTTTAAATAGATGAGCAGGGTCCTAATTAATGAATGGATCAGTTGGCTTAGAAGTAGGCTCAACATGGAAATGGAGGGATCCAAATAGGTTTTAATGGTGTTGAAGAGTTATAGGAATAGGTCCAGAAGGATGTCTAAGTTTACACTTTTCCAACTTTTGGTCAAGTATAGCTTTTGAAATTCCTTCAGAGGAAGTGTTCCACACAAAGCCCATAATAAATGTAAAAGTATTAATACTTTCAAGAGTTCATCCCACCTTATTTGGCCAAGTGTTAGAATTCTTTTGAGGGTTTTATTTCAGGATTTTTGTTTAAGTGTTAGGAATTATTTCAGACATTTCATCTAAAATAATTTCCCTGAAGGGTTTTGTCTTTGAAGAGGGTCATTTTTAGAAGTTCCAAAGGGCACTTTTGAAGCTAAGTGTCTAAAACACTTTTCTTGAAATATTATTCTTTGAAAAAGTGGACCTTTGAAAAATAACTTGAATGATATCTTTTTAAAGGAAAGTAGACAAGTGTAGTTTTCCCAAAGGGTATTTTCTCAAGAAAGTGTCCTAAACACTTTTTTAGAATGGTACTTTTCTTTGTGAAAAGGGTCTAATGCAATTTTCTCAAAGGGCAGTTTCTTGGGGAAATGGTCAAGTTCAAGGTTTCTAAAGGGTCTTTTTATTTTAGGAGAGGGTCCTTTTCAGAAGTTCTGAAGGGTATTTTTCATAGCAAAGTGTCCCAAACACTTTTTCCAAAGGATCATTTCTATGAGAAAGTGGGCCTTTGAAAAAATACCAAAGGATATATTATTCAAGGAAAATGGCCAAGATAATTTTCTCGAAGGGTCTTTTCTTAGGAAATATTCCAGTATAGAAATATTGAAGGACACTTTTTTATGTAAAGTGTCCTATGTACTTTTACCGAAAGGTATTTTTTGTAGTAAAGGGTCCAATGCAAATTTTTCAAAGGGTCTTTTCATGGGAAAATGGTCTAGTAAAAGGTTTTTGAAGGGTCTTTTACTTTTGGGAAAGGAAACTTTTAAAAGTTTTGAAGGGAAATTTTAGAAAGCTTGAAGGATAATATCGAAGGGATGTTGGTAGTTCTAAGGGAACAATTCTTTTGAGAAAATTATTTGGGATAATTTTCCCAAAGGCAGATTTCTTTTGGATCTTTTATTTCAAAACAAAAGACTAAGGTAGATTTCTTTTAGACTTTTTGTCCAAGATTGATATCCGAAGACATGATTTATTTTGAACATTTTGTCTACAAGAATTATTCAAGGCAAGTATAAGGAAAATAATTTAATTTGGAAAAGTGGCTAAAATATAAAGATCAAAAGAATTGTCTGGAAAAAGGTCTGAAGGAAATAGCCTATAGGAGTTGTGATCTAGAAAAGTGCACAAATGTCAATTTCAAGCTCATGAAATAGCCATTTGATTTCAAAAAAGTATAAGATGGCTCCATAAATGTCAAATTCAATCCCCAAAAAGTGACCATTAAAGTTGAAATTTCTTAAGGATGTTCATGCAGATGTCATGTTTAGGCCTCATTAAATAGTCATTTACATTCAAACTCATTAAAGGGGTCCTTGACTAAGTTCATGCTTGACAAATGTCCAAATATTGGATACCCAAAGTAAATCTAATGGTGAGAAAGTAAAGAGAGGATACTGGGCTCAGATCAAATCAATGACATGCATTCAATCATGGATTTAAGATCAATGATGTGAAAGCAGGTCAAAGAGGTAACTAACCCTAAGTGTAAAGGAATGATTGAGAAGTTACACAAGCACATAAATCATGGTAATATATATATATATATATATATATATATATATATATATATGGATCATGTTTAATCACATCAAGAAAATTAATGGAGTGAGATGAGTCAAGGGATCGATGATCTGATCCATTTCTCAATGACCAATTAGAATTAAATGAGAGCCCAAATGACTTAGATGGAGGTCAAAGGTTTAGTTATCAACCAAGGAAAATAGACATGAGTGGAGATGAGTTCAATCATGATCTAGTTTTTTCCAAGAGTAGATATTCCAAGATTTGATGGCACCATTGAGAGCTTACAAAGGCTCACATGTAGACTTTAACTACTTCATCACCAAAGCTAGTTGCATGAAAATGATCTCTCTCCCCACTATGGCATGCATCAACAAACTAGCTATGAGTAGTTTCACATCAGGACAAAATGAAAATGTCTTAATCCTAACATTTAAACCACTATGGAGCATCATAAAGAAGATATTTGTAATGATACAATATACTTGAGTGACCTGGATCAGTGAAGAAGGGTTTGAGTGAGCTTGATTCATGGAAGCAGTTATAATAGATTTTCAAGTGGATTAAATTTCATTTGATTCCCTTTTGAGAACCAAAATTTCCTCTCCCTTGCTTCCCTTTTGCTATAATCCTTTGATCTATTATTTTGCATCCTTGAGGTTGGTACGACTAGACTCTACCAGAATTATATTCAACACCTCTTAGAGCAGCAAATAGAGTATTTTTACAATCATTTACTAATCTATATTTAGTGTCCTCTATTTTTTCAATATGAAAATGTGAATTTTATCTTCCTCTTACATGTCCAAACTCAACCTAAGTACTATAATCTTTCTTTATAGGTCATATAGTATGTCTCAACATTGATCTCTCAAAGACATAGTGGATAGCTGAAATTAAGTGTCTTCAACCAAACTTTATTTTCATTACTCCCTAGTCTAAGTGTATCAAACAAACCTCTGTACAAAATATTATTTCATATAAAATATAGTAAGCATTGCAATATCTTCTATTCTGGTTCATTAGTGTGTTAAAGAGTGGATCTGATAAATTATTTGTGCATCACCACATATTAGAGTAGGTTTTAATTTATGAAAGTCCTTCTCCCTTTTCATCCCAACCAATTTTTAGGTTTTAGAAATAAAGGTCCAAATTTTGAAAATCTAAGGAGATAACCTCATAAAAAATCCTAGAGGTCTGGTCTAGATATAGGCAACCCATAACCTTACACCATCCCCATGTCAGTCCAAGTTTGAAATTAAGACTTGAACATTCCTCCTTTTAGCTAGGGTGCAATCTAGATAACTAATTGTTCTAGCATGCCTTGTAACCATTGGAATACAAGTTTGACATATATTCATCTTCAAAACTAATTTCTAATTCTCCTTTAGCCCTTATCTCAGGGTCAAAGGTACATTATTTTTCATATTTTGAGTTATCTTCATGATTTTATATATGTTATCATAGTCTATAGAGAAGAGTTTTGTTTTTCATCTCCTTACTAGCAATTTTGGTATGATCCTTGTGACCCATATCAATCCTATGATGATCTATACTAACCATATAATCAACATTCACAACCTCACCATCAATATGAAAGTTCATGCCAATATTATAACCACTCTTATGAACCTTGTTATCCTCCTAATCATCCCATTCAAGTCCCTAAATAGTCCATCTCAAGCTTCAAGAAAGATCTAACTAGCTATGAGAAAGAGATGATAAGCATAAACACTAGGAAAATATATAATGAGGAGATCTCCAAGTATAAATTCTAGATCATGAGAGTAAATTTGAAGAAGGATAAAGAGGTATGTTTAACTTTCATAAGGCAAGCACATTCAAAGTTTAGTTCCAATATTCTATACATTAGAGGTCTAATAGTAAATATTGAAGAGAGGTTAGTGGTCTATGAGAAACCCCAAGGTCATCCTAATCAATACTATGTTCCCATAGAGCTACCCTTTTCCCTTTATGATAAAAAATATACTATTTATCATATCCCTCAAGAGCCAATTCAAACCTTGCCTATTTTTCCTACCTGGAGGTCTATCCAGGGGAGGCCTCAAGAGGTTAAATAAGCCTATTATGAGGAGACTAATTTTGAGATCATATATGAGCCTAAATATTCAAGTTTAAAGGAAGAGATACCAATGATCTTATACATTATTTTGAGGCTAATCTATCTAATCAAATTGAGCTTGAAAATTAACATCTCCAGTATTTAATGATAGTTGTGAAGTCAACACAATGGTAAATTCCTTCCTTCACACCTATGGATATAAAAAGAGTAAAAGCAGAAGTTCCTAAGCCCAAAATCATGACTTAGAATTAGGAATAAAAATCCATGGAGAAGGAATAACATCTAATCATGATTCAATATGTTGAGTTCAAGAGTAATCCAGAGATCATTCATCCTCCACTCATTTATCCTTGAAAGCTAAAGTATTTTCCTTATTGGAAAGACATTCAATAAATAGTACAATAGAAATAGGAGGTAAAGGTGATCCAAGAAGAATAACCTTAATAATAAAATTAGGTATCTATGGTAACATATTTGGACCTTTCTCATCTTGTTGAGTACTTTTATAGATCTATTATGCCAATCCTAGAGAAGGATCCTATCCTTTTCAAAGCAATTGAGGAAGTTATAACTGAAGTAGATGGAGATGAAAGATCATAGCATG
Organism: Torreya grandis; assembly: GCA_037957365.1. Classification (NCBI taxonomy): domain Eukaryota; kingdom Viridiplantae; phylum Streptophyta; class Pinopsida; order Cupressales; family Taxaceae; genus Torreya; species Torreya grandis. The sequence continues at coordinate 2,418,521 of JARHVA010002413.1, forward strand.
ATAAAAATGATGACATCGTCATAGATGCACTTTGTGCAAATGAGGGTATTGATCTAATCTCATAATATCTTCAAGAAAGTGAGGTCAAGGAGGTGATTACTATCATAAAAGATTAGTTGAGAATAGTTGATGAAATTTAAAAGTAAGACACTTCATTTTTTGAAGTTTAAGGAGTTTTTTATGAGCTCATTGACCACACAATAACTACCATCCATCATGAAGAATACGTTCTATATGAAGAGAATGAGATGTCATTCTCTATAGAGGATGAAGATGAAATAAGTGTAGTTGATCAAGAACCTTCATATGACTCCATCCAAAAAGTAGAAATATGTGATCAAAATGGTTCAAATGGTAAGTGTACTAATGATCTTCTTTTCCATTTAGTTGATCATGATGAAGAATCCTTTTGGGATGACCTAGAGGGCTTTTGTCGAAAGCTTGAAAATCCATCTCCACCTCATATGGATATTGTGGAATGTTCTCTAATAAGTACTATTATAGTTATTCATCAAGAATAAATTAATGATGTATTATATCCAAGTTTGGATACCAATCAAGGAGATGAAGAATCTAATAAGACATTACTTTAAATGGAATATAATGAAGACATCAATCTAAGTATGCCAACAAAATTTCTAATCTAACCTATGAATGAGGTAGAGATAGTATTATTAATGTAATAAAAAGGATTTTGGGAAGAATATGATTGGATCTTGGATCCATATCTTCAATCCATACACCTAAATATGGAAATAGGAGGCCTAATTGCATCATGAAGAAGACATGAGCATCCATTTTCTCCCATCTACAAAAAAAATCCATCAAGGAGAAGCAATCATGTTTCAAAGATATATGTTGTATCAAATAAATTCCCATTTGACCCTAAAGGAAAGCTTGTTACTTTAGGTTAGTTATTCTAAGTTTGTCTTGTGTCACTAAGTGAGTATCACATGCATTAGTATCTAATCCCATTTTTCATTATTGGTCTATGGATTAGTGTTCCTTTTGTTGGTATTTTAGGTTCCCCTTATGTTTTGTTTTACTCATTTTGTTTTTTTTTTTGTTTCAAGAGGATAGAACAAGATTGGCACATGATCTGGGCTCTCTAAAAATAGTAGGCATGCTTCCCTATGAGTTTCCAAATGTTTTGGCTAGTTTGGCACACATACCAAGATTTTTCCTAGTTTAAATAGATGAGTAGGGTCCTAATTGATGAATGGATTAGGTGGATTAAATATAGTCTCAACATGGAAGTGGAGGGAATTAGGTGTTGAATAGCTATAGGAATAGGTCTAAAAGGATGCCTAAGTTTACACTTTTACAACTTTTGGCCAAGTATAATATTCATAATTACTTTAGAGGAAGTAGTTCACACAAATTCCACAAAAAATGTACAAGGCTTAATTCTTTTAGAAGTTCATCCCACCTTATTTGGCTAAGCATTGGAATTATTTTTGGGGTTTTATTTTGGTATTTTTGTTTAAGTGTTAGGAATTGTTTTGAATATTTTGTCTGAAACAATTTCTTCGAAGGGTATTTTATTCAAAGAGGGTCATTTTCAAAAGTTTTTAATGGAACTTTTGAATCCAAGTGTCCGAAACACTTTTCCTAAAGGATCATTCTTTGAGAAAGTTAACTTTTGAAAAAAAAAAACCCAAAGGATATATTTTTCAAGCAAAGTGGCCAAGTGTAGTTCCTTAAAAAGGGTATTTTTTCACGAAAGTGTCCCAAACACTTTTTTAGAAAGGTACTTTTCTTTGTAAAAAGGGTCCATTGCAATTTTATTGAAGGGCAGTTTCTCAGGAAAATGGTCCAGTTCAAGGTTTTTGAAGGGTCTTTTTCTTTCAAGAGGGTCCTTTTCAGAAGTTCCTAAGGGTATCTTTTAGAGAAATTTTTTTGAAACACTTTTCCTGAAGGATCATTTCTTTGAGAAAGTGGACCTTTGCAAAAATCCTGAAGGATATATTAATCAAGAAAAATAGCCAAGACAATTTTCTTAAAGGGTCTTTTCTTGGGAAAATGGTCCAATATAGAATTTTTGAAGTGAACTTTTGTAAGCAAAGTGTCATATGTAATTTTATCAAAAGGTTTTTTTCATTAAAGGATCAAATGTAATTTTACCAAAGGGTATTTTCTCTGGAAAGTGGTCTAGTATAAGGTTTTTAAAGGGTATTTTTATTTTGGGAAAGGACACTTTTGAATGTTTTGAAGGGTTCTTTTGAAAATCCCAAAGGATAATATTGAAGAGAAAAGCAAAATTTTAAGGGCACAATTCCTTTAAGAAAAATATTCATGATAATTTTCACAAAGGTAGATTTCTTTCATAGCTTTTGTTCTGAGGCAAAAGACTAAGGCAAATTTATTTTGGACTTTTTGTCTGAGACAGAGATCTTGAAGACACTAATTATTTCAAACAATTTGTCTACAAGAATTGTTCAAGGAAAGAATAATTCAAGTAATTTCTTTCAAAAAAAAGTGGACTAATCATAAATCCTAAAATAATTATCCAATAAAACATCATAGGAGTTGTGATCCAGACAGGTGCATAAACATCAATTTTAGGCTCATGAAATAGCCATTTGTTTTCAAAAAAGTTTAGGATAACCCTACAGACATCAAATTCAATCCCAAAAAAGTGATCATTAAAGTTAAAATTTCTCAAGGACATTCATGCAAACATCAAGTTTGGGCCTCATGAAATACTTGTTTACATTCAAAATCATCAAAGGAGTCCCCAACTAAACATAAGCTTAAGAAATGTCTAAATATTGGATCTAGATAAAATCTAATGATGAGTAGGTAAAGATAGGATAGTGGGCCTAAATGAAATAAATGACATGCATTCAATCATGGATTTAAGATCAATGACATACAAGTAGCTCAAAGAGCTAGTGAACCCTGAGTGCAAATGCATGATTGACAAGTGAAACAAGCACATAAATCTTGGTAAAGGATCTATAGCTCATATTCAATTACATTAGGAAAATAAATGAAATAAGATGAGTCAAGGAATCGATGATCAAAGATAGTTCTTCATGGATAATCAAAATCAAAAGAGATCCCAAATGACTTAGATGGAGGTTGAAAGGTTAGTTCTTGACCAAGCCATACAAACATGAGTGGAGTCGAGCTCGAGCATGATCTAGTTTATCTCAAGAAAGGATATTTAGGGATTGGAGGGTGCCATTGAGATATTATAAAGGATAACACATAGACTTCAACTACTTATGTATACACCTAGAATTTCCCACTTCATTATTGTTGACTAATATTTCTATTAGTCAACACTAATTTTACTTAACCTATTTTATTCTACTAATTTATCTTATTTCTAGCCATTTATCTAATATCCCCATCCATTATCCTACATTCACTAACCTTATCCCATCCCATTCCTTCATTAATTCTATCTTAATCACTATTATTCTTATCTAACCATAATTATCCATTATAGGGGAATTTAAAAATCCCATAACCCCACCTAACCACCTATTAACCTACTCCCTAGGTATTCTTACAACCCTAGGAATCCTAATCCTCATTAATCCCTACCTAATATCCCTCATTATCACCTAAACCTATGGAGAAGCCTCTAGAATTTTATGCATAGGATTGATAAATGCCAAATCTTGGATGCCCAGAGAAAATCTAATGGTGAGTGGATAAATAAAAGATAGTGTGCCTAGATCAAATCAATGGCACACATTTAATAATGGAGTTAAGATCAATAGAATGCAAGCAGGTCAAAGAGTTAGTGAACCCTGAGTGTAAAGGCATGATAAACAAGTGGAAAAATCATGTTAATATTAGAAAAGGATCTATATCTCATGTTTAATTGCATCAAGAAAATAAACATAATTAGATGAGTCAAGGGATCAACAATCTGAGCTAATTTTCAATGACCAATTAAAATCAAAAGAGAGCCCAAATGACTTAGAGAGAGGTCAAAGTGTTAGTTGTCAACTAAGGCAAATAAACATGAGTGGATATAAGCTTAAACACAATCTATTTTGGCCCAAGAGAAGATATTTATGGATAAAATAGTGCCATTGAGATCTTATAAAGGTTGACACATAGACTTTAACTACTTCATCACCAAAGCCAACTACATGAAAATGACCTCTCTCCCCACTTTGGCACTCATCAACAAACTATTAATGAGTAGTTTTATATTTGGAAAAAATGAAAACAACTTAATCCCAATATTAGAACTTCCATGGAGCATCATACAGAAGATATTTTTAATGATATAATGGATTGGAGTGACGTGGATCAATCAGGAAGGGTTTGAGTAAGCTTGATTCATAAAAGTAGTTGTAATAGATTTTTAAATGGATTTGATTTCATTTGATTAATTTTTAGTGCCAAAATTCCCTCTCCATTACTTCCCTTCTAATATAAGTATACCCTTTAAGATATTATTTTGCATTCATAAGGTTGGTATGACTAGACTCTATTAAAATATATTCAACACCTCTTGGAGTAGTGAATAGAGTATTTTTGTAATCATTTGCTAATATATATTTAGTTTTATATATTTCATTAATATGAAAATGTGAATTTTATTTTCCTATTGCATGTCCAAACTCAACCTTTGTGCTAAAATATTTCTTTGTAGGTCATATACTGTGTCTCAAAATTGATCTCTCAAAGACATAGTGGATAGCCAAAATTAAGTGTCTTCAACCAAACCTTATTTTCATTACTCCCTAGTCTGAGTGTATAAAATACACCTCTATATAAAATATTATTACATAGAAACTATAGTAAAAATTATAGTAGCTTTTGTTATGGTTCATTAGTGTGTTAAAGAGTCTAAGTTTTAGAGTGGATATGATAAATTTTTGATGCATAAACACATAGTAGAGTAGGTTTTAATTTATGCAACTCCTTCTCCCTTTTCATCCAAACAAATTTTTAGGTTTTAAAAACAAAGGTATGAATTCTAAAAGTTTAAGGAGCTAGCCTCATAAAAAATCCTAGAGTTCTAGTCTAGTTATACGTAACCCATAGCCTTAGACCATTCCCATGTTAGTCTAGGTTTGAAAGTAGGACTTGAATATTCCTCCTTTCAACTAGGTTAAAATATGAATAACTAACAATATAGTAAGCCAAATTTGGCCCACATATAAATATTTTATATGGTTTTCATAGTGAACCTAGTTCTAGATGAAATAAGTGGTCTAAAGATCTCATATTTCTCACAAAGATTTTGAAACACTCTGAGTAAGCTTAAAGTAAAATCTATTGATCTTTAGGAAGCAAGGTTGGAAATGGGTCCATAATTTCAAAGAGAAGGATCCAAGTAGGTTTCATGGTTTTTGAGTAGTTATAATCATAAATTAGGTTTTAAATGTCTCAAAAACTCATTTTGAGCCTTGAAATGACTTGGGCAAGCTTTGATGAACTAGACTGTCACCAAGATGTCATCTAGAAAGAAATGGACTAGATAACTTAGGAGTTTTATAAATGCACCTCAAAAATCCTCATAAGATAAATTAATGTATCACCATAAATTTCTTCATGTTGGGAACGTACTCTAAAAATTTCATGTATGTGCAAGTTTTATAGCTTAAGTTATAAGCATTCAATGTTGAATCTATATAATGGGATGTTCACATGAACATCAAAATAAATCTTAGCATTTATCTATTGGGATCTAAAAAATTTATAGTTGTGTAGATTTCAGTGATGGTCACCTGAACATCAAATGATGGGTGTGTAGACATCAAATTAAAGACATGACAAATAACCATTGGGGTTCAAAAATTGTAATGATGGTCATACAAATGTCAAAGACATTCACACGAATGTCAAATATGGGCATGAATATGTAAAATTTGAGCCTCATGAATTAGCTATTTGAGTTAAAATAGTGGGTCCTAGAAAATCTAATGGTTGACATTTGATTTTACATCAAGATCAACTGGAGCAAGAATAGAGTTGACAAGTCAAAGGCATATCAATGGCTCATAGTCATTCATACTAAGTAGGATCAATGGTGTAAGATGGGTCAAAAGGTTAATAATCCAAGTCAAATAGTTGACAATCAGTGAATAAAGGACAAATCCAAAAATCTTTTATTGGAAGTCAAAGAACCATTTTTGACCAAAGAAAATAGGTCCTGCAAATATCATCCCATCACCATTAAATCTCATTTAAATGTCATAGAGTAGTCATAGCCATGCATTCAGATATAAATAACATAAAAATATTCCATTAAATCTAAATATGGACTTGTGGTTCAACATTTTATAGCCTATAATGTTCATTTTATGACTATGTTCACTATTTTTTAAAGGAGGACCTATGTATACAATGAGCTATTGGTTCCTACAAAGACAAAATGGGTCTTTTTAGACCTAATGGGAGTCCAAAATTAAGTTATATGGTCTATAGCTCCCCAGTTACATAAAGACTATAGAAAAACCAATAATCATGGATTGGTTTTCCATCTATAGAATAGATCTATGATCAAGATATGGAAATAGAAAAGGTATGTGATTAATGCAAAGGGTCTCATTTGTTGATGTGGATCCATCATTAATAAAGTAGGTATTAACTACCATTCCTAGCATGACACTCTTAGTTTCAAGGTTCAAGGATTTGGTCCTCATGAGCAAGTCAAGTGGGCTTGGGGTCCCAATGTGGTGAATTGGTAGTGGAGGAATAGTTAAGGGCATTCATTCCCTTCTAATAGACTTTGTCACCATATATAAAAAACCCTTATCTTCTAGTGGCATCTCTCAGCCAATGAAAGAAGCTCAAGGACTATTGGAAAAAAATATGATAGCTTGTTGATAAGGATTAATCGTGATTGGAGAAATTCATGTATAAAGGAAAATAATCAGTGAACTGCCACCTCACTTATTGATCATGATGACTCTTTATCCACTCTCCTACACATGTTCCCATCTCTTTCTTTATCCTTTTTTGCTATATATAGAGGCTTTAGAGCTTGAAAAATGATCCCTCTATTACCTCTCTTGGATATGAATAAACTCTACCAAGATTGAAAATGTATCCTCTTGAGAAGAATACTAGATTGTTTTCAGTTTTCATTGTTATGGTATTGTGTGTACATGTCAGTTTGATTTACATATGTGTTAGAAATCTCTCCCTTATCAAGTCCTGGTCTCACCTAGTTACTATTTGATCTTATTAAGTAGGTCATGTTTAGTGTTAAAATATATTTTGATTGAGGCTCACATATGGATACATTTACTAGTTAGTTTCTTAATTTAGACCTTTCCATCACTTCCCTTAGCTTTTGATCATTTGGTGAACCTCTACATGAAATATTGATGCATGATAGATACTTGGAGTCTTATATCTAGTATTATTTATATATTATTAGTGTTTAATAGGAGTTTAAATTGAGTGTATAAACCATATTTTAGTGGCATCACCACTATTAGCTTAGGTTTCACTTTCAAGTTATCTCTCTATCCCTTTGCCCTAGTCATTAGTAGGTGTTAGTAGTGAAAATGAGCTAAATTGTTGCATCTAAGGAGCTAGAATTATTAAAAATCCTAGAGTTATGACCTCATTATAGGATACTCATAGCCTAAGATTAGTCCCATGTTGATCTAGATTTGGGAAGAAGACCTTAACAATCCCTTGCCCAGCTAGGGTGCAATGTAGACCTCCAACAATTATGGCACGCTCAATAGGACAAATTTTATCATGCATTAAGTGAAGATTTTTGGTGTTATTTTCATTCAATAAATTTTTTTAGGCAAGTGTGAAAACGTCAATGGTGACTCTGAGCATTTATCAGCTAGTTTAAGCAACCCAAGTTCTTAGTCATCTTAATCCAGTATGTATAATCAGTCATATTTTAATCAGTATGTTTATTCTTTACCTTAACACCACAATTATTAGGAAAAAAATGTTTATGTGTTCCCCCAAAGTGGCCCTCAAATAGTCTATCATCCCTATCATGGCCTTTGTCCTCCTCCCACCCCTGCATATGACCAAGGTCAGCCTCCTTTACATTTAAATTACTCCTCTTTTTCCCCTTGTTAAGACCAAGTTTATTGTATTACATCATTGTCAGGAGTCAATAAATCATTATAAATTTATATTGAGTTGATAAGGGAGATTGGTAAGGGTTTGGGATTTTCTCCAGTCATCCCTATCCATGTTGTATAAGAGGCAAGGAGTGCTCTTCAGTTAGTTAAGAATAGATGGTCAATCTATGAAGGAGAACAATGGTCATCTTGTAAAAATGAGGACATAGTAATGATGAGAAGCATGGTCCAAAATGTATATAGTGTGTTAATATCTTATGAATAACATTAGGCTCATTTGGACTATTATTATGTGCCCTCTTCTTTCTAATATCCTCAAGCTCAAACTTTAAGAATTCTTTATCAACCCCTTAGTCAACCTTTTCAAAGTCCATCCTTATCAAAACTCAGAGAGGCAATACTAGACCAAGGAAGAACAATCATGAATATCAATGAGGGGGTTAAACTTGGACACACATTCCCTATTCATGCCATAGAGGAGATAAGGATCTTATTGTAATAGTTCTATAATGCATGGGCATCTATTGAAGAAGCTGACTATCCACAAGATGAAAAGAAAGAATTGAAACTATTGGTATTATCCATTGAAAAGGTGTTTGAGAAATGGGAGAAAGAGTATGTCAAAATTGAGCCAATCAATTTTCCCTTTCCTACCCCTATGCTCATTCCCATTCAATAACATGAAGGCATCCAATCATGGATCTTCTATGAACTATTCAACCCTGGTTATGTCATTCCCTCACTTATGAATCCAACCTCTCATATAGCCATTCAAAAGGAAGAAAAAATGTCTATTCCATACTCAATTCCATCATGGAAATAAATTCAAAAGGGCATAAATAAAAATGAGGAGGTGTTAGCTGAGGTAGTCCAAGAACCAATTCTAATAGAGAAAGGGTTAGTTGTGCAAGAAATAAATCAAGAAACCATAGATCAACTCAATAATCTTGGTCTAAAAGAGTTTCAAGGCTTTCCCTCCCTTCCTCAAGAGCCACGAAAGAGAGCCTTTAAGGTCCCTAGTTGGAAGGATACTCTCCTATGTTGCAAGAAAGGTGAACTTCTTCACCCTACCACCATCTCTCTCATTAAGGAAGGACCTTTTTTACAAAGAGTAAAAGAGGAACATGCAATCAAAGATGAGCCTAAAGATGAAAACACAAGTGTTTATGATGAAGATATCATGATAGGTAGTCCACTTCATCTAGAAGGGGAAAATTTAGGTTTAGACTAGCCTTCTTGGCATGGCTTTGACACTAATGAACTAGATCCTAATGAGGACAACCCTCATGATGAAAATAAATCAAATTTTTAATGGAATACTAAAGGTCCATTCTACATAGATGAAGAAGAGGATCAAGACTAGGTGTCTGAGGTGGGTACACTTCAATATGAGGTGCGAAATGAAGATAACCTTAATATTTTGGAACAAAAGGAAAGTAGATCAAATAAAAAAGTTGTGCAAGATAAGTTTAACTTTCTATACCTAGATGGTCAGATCAACCCCCATTTATAGTTGAATAATAAGATGAAAATTTGAGTGAGGTTGATGAAGAAGACATCTTAAGTGCTTAACTGATGTAGTATGATGAACATACCAATAAAGATCATCAAAAGGATGATGATTTACAACTTTCTTACAAAGATGATTCTCCCCTCTCTTTAGAGGAATAAGACCAATCTAGTTGCTATATATTGAGTCTTTGTGAGATTGAGATTGACATCCTTTCCAATAATAAAGAGGAGGCTACCTCCTATGATGAACTTGAAGATTTATGTTCAAGTTTGGATGGCACACATGTTCCTTCAGGTAGGTAGGTCCAAGAATTAGCTAATCAAAATGTGCATATTTAACATGATCCTAATGAGTTATTAGAGGTTACAATTGCAACTTTGGTGACATTGGAAGACTTGTTTAAAATATTATAAGAAGTCTATGTTCCTCTCTAAGGATACTAGGATCCAATTGTGCCTGAGGAACATAATGATGGGGCATCAAAACATAGGACCTAGTTGAAATATGATCGTTCAAAATTTGTATTAACAAAAGGATTCCCTATCAGGTACTTAGCTTGATTGTAGGATAACAAGAAGGAACCATCACATGTTATGCTTAATTTAGAGCACAAATTTGATCCATCAAATGAGAAGGTTATAGGTGATTCTATAGTCTAATATGAAGCTATCCTTGATAGAATAGACTAGTATTTTACATTAGAAACATGTTTATCCCATTTCATCTACTTAAGATCATGTCAAAGGGATCAATATCTAGGAATATCATCCCACCTATTATGAGCTCTCCAAAGTAAGGTATCTTTCATCCTAGTTTATCACAAGTGAATGAGGATAGAAGTTTTCCATTTGACCTAGGTGGAAAGAACTTGTAAATTACAACCTTATATATATTAGGGTAGATTTTATGCTTTTATCTAAGTGCCTTGTGAAATTTTTTTTAGTATCTTAGTTGTTCTTCATTTCCTATTAGTTCATTTTTTCACTTACCCTTTTTGGTTTCTTTTGTTCCATTTTTCTTTATAGGGGGTTTTGGAAAGGTTTAGCCTTGTTTTTAGTTTTAGGTCAATTTATTGAATTAGAAAGGAGACTCCATGCCCATTGGATCAGTCAAGGAAAATGATTCAAGTTTTATTTCATAGAAAGTATGTAACCCCTATGAGTCACTAAATATTGGACAAATTTGACCCACATACATATATTTTGTATAATTTGCATAATAAAATGAGTTTTGGATGGAATGAGTGGTCTAAAGATCTCATATTTATCCCAAATCATTTGAAACATTCTAAGTAAGCTTAAAGTGTAATCTATTTAACTTTGGGAAGCAAGGTTGGAAATAAGTCCAAAATTGCAAAGATAAGGATCTAATTAGGTTTCATGGTGTCTGAGTATTGATAATCATAAAGCAAGTTTCACAGGTCTTAAAAACTCATTTTGAGGCTTGAAATAACTTGGGCAATCTTTAACTAACTAAACCATCACCAAGACGTCATCTAGAAAGGAAAAAACTAATTCACTTAGGCATTTTATAAATTCACCTCAAAAAGCCTTGTGAGCTAAAATAATGTAGTGCCATAAATTTATTCATGCTAGGACTATACTATGAAAATATCATGCCCGTGCAAGTTCTCTAGCTCAAGTTATAAACATTCAAATTTGAACTTGTAGAACAAGATGTTCATGTGGACATAAAAATAAATCTTAACATTTGTCAATTGGGGTCTAAAAAACTGATGGTCATGTAGACATCAATGAAGGTCACATGAATGTCAAATGATAGGCACATGTAAATTAAACTTAATATATAGAAAATAACCATTGGGGTTCAAAAATATTAAGGATGATCATATAAACATCAAAAACATTCATGCATATGTCAAATAATAACACATATACATCAAATTTAGGCCTTGTGAATTATTCATTTAAGTTCAAAAAGTGGATCCTAGTAGATCTAATGGCTGAAATTTGATCATACATCAAGATCAAATGGATTAAGGACAAAATTGACAAGTCAAAGGTAGATCGATGGCTCATGATCATTCATACTAAGTAGGATCAATGGTGTAAGATGGGTCAAAAGGTCAATAAGTTAAGTTAGATAGTTAACAACCAATGAACAAAGAGAATATCTAAATGGCTTATATTGGAAGTCAAAAAACCTTTTTTAACCAATGTAAATAGGTCCTACAAAGATCCTCCCATCGCCATTAAATCTCAATAAAATGCCATAGAGTGTGCATAGCCATGTATTTAGATATAAACAACATAAATGGATGCCATTAAAGATAAATATGGACTTCTAGTTTAGTATTTTATAGCCTACAGGGTTCATTATACAACTATGTTCATCATCTCTTAAAGGAGGACCTATGGATACAATGAGTTCTTGGTTTTTGTAAGGATAGAATGGGTCTTTTTAGACCTAATGGGAGTCCAAAATGAAGCTATGTGGTCTATAGGTCCCCATCAATGTAAATACTATAGGAAAACCAACAATTTTGGATTATTTTTCTATCTATAGAAGGGACCTATAATTTAGATATGGAAATAGAGTATGTATTTGATTCATAAAAATGGTCTCATCTATCCACATGGATCAATACTTAATAAGTAGGTACTAACTATCATTAATGACATGACACTATCAGTTTGAAGGTTTGAGGATTTGATCCTCATGATAAAGTCAAGTGGGATTGGGGTCCCAAGGTGGTGAATTGGTAGTTGGAGGAACAATTAAGGGCATTTATTCCATTCTAATATATATTTTCACCATGCATAACAAACCCTTGTCTTCTAGTGGGTTCTCTCAACCAATGAAAGGAGCTCAAAGACTATTAGAAAAAAAGGAGGCTAACTTATTCATAAAGATTAATCCTGATTGGAGAAAGGCATGCATAAAGGAAAAGAATCAATGAACTACCACCTCACTTCTTGATCATGACAACTCTTTGTCCACTCTCCTACAGATGTTCCCATCTATATCTTTCTCCTTTTCTACTATATATAAATTCTTTAAAGCCTAAAAGATGATCCCTCTATTCCCTCTATTAGACATGACTAGACTCTACCAAGATGAGCTTGTAACCTCTTGATATGAATACAAGACTATTGTTATTTTTCATTGTTTTAGTATAGTGTGTAAATGTTAGTTTTATTTTTATATGTGGTAGAAATCTCTCCCTTATCAAGTCTTGATCTCTCCTAGTTACTAGTTAATCTTATTATGCAGGTCATATTTAGTGTTCAAATATCTTTTGATTGAGGCTTACATGTGGATAAATTAATGATTTAGTGTTTTTCATTATACCTCTCCATCACTTCCCTTAGCTTTTGATCATTTGACGAACCTATGCATGAAATATTGATGCATGATAGATACTTAGAGTCCTAGATCTAGTCTTTTATTTTTATCTCATTAGTGTTTAATAAGAGCTCAAATGGAGTGGATAAACCATATTTTAGGTGCATCACCATTTTTATCTTAATTTTCCATTTCAATTTATCTCGACCTCCCTTTTCCTTGGTCATTAGTAGGTTTCAATAGTGGAAATGAGCTAAAATTATGCATTTGAGGAGCTACCCTCCTTTAAAATCCATTAGGTTTGACCCCAATATATGATACCCATATCTTAATGTTAGTCCAATGTTGAGGTAGATTTGGGTAAAGGACCTAAGCAATCCCTTGTCAAATTAGGGGGAAATATAGACCTCTAATAGGTATATCATGAGGATATAAAAATCCTACCATATGTCATTCCAAACACATAATGACATTCCAAACAACGAGATACAAAATCCACTACATCCTTTTCAATTCCTTTCAATAAATAGAGAGGTATTAACTCATCCCTAAAATTACTCTCTAGGATGACCTGAATAAGGGGCATTGAGAAACTATTTTAGCACTCTAATCCTCAATTTATCTCTATTAGTTACATACATTCTACCATTGTACCTTAAAATACCATCATTCTCCATCTTGAATCCTTTAAACTTAGGGCTCTAATCATCCCATAACAAAGCTTTCTTAACTTACTCATAAAATTCATCTCTAGGGGAGAATTTAATTACCTAATCATGGAAATTACTCCTAATAGTATCCAAGTATTTTATTCATCTTCTACGACTTTGGGCATCTACAAATCTATTTTCTTTGTGTTTGATATAATTAATATCAAAATCATAATCAAATAAGAATTCTCACTAACATATTTAGTGTGCATTCAAGTTTAGTTGGGTAAAGATATAATTGAGTCCCAAGTTTTCAAAATTGAGCCCAAATGGCTTCCCCAATAGATAATGCCTCCAAAATTTCAAGTCATACACTATTAAAACAAGTTCTAAATCATGAGGGACATAATTTACCACATAAGGATTAAGATTTTTAGACTTGTATGCTATAACTAAACTATCTTGCATAATAAATCCTCCAACTCCATCCCTAGATGTATCAGTGATTACTGGGATCTAACCATTAGGATTGAAAACTCTTAGCATAGGTGTTGAAATAAGCCTTTTTTAATCTCTTACAAGGCTTTTACCACTTGTTTGACCAAACAAAACTCTGATTCTTCCACTGAAAAGAGGTAATTGGGTTATCTATTTTTTATAAATAGGGGACAAAATTCCTATAATAACATACTAATCCCATAAAAATTACCACCTCATACATATTTTAGGTGTTGTCCATTCTATTATGGCTCTTATCTTCAGTGAATCAACCAAAATTACATTTACAGAGATAATGTTTCCAAAATATTGTACTTTCTTTTTGAAAAATGCACATTTGGATAGCTTACCATATATTTTGCATTTCTACAACCATTGTAAAACTAGTTATAGATGTCATAGATGTCCTTCCTCATTCTTATAATAAATAAAGATATCATCCATAAAAAATAACACAAAGTGGTATAGATAATCCTTGAACACATTATTCATGAAATTCATAAATGTTGTTAGAGTATTTGTTAACCTAAAAGACAAAACTATAAATTCATAGTGCTCATACTAGGTTTTAAACACTATTTTGGGAATATCCTAATCTCAAAATTCTAATTGATGATACCCTACTCGAAGATCAATATTAGATCAAACATTTCCCCCTCATATCTTATCAAAGAGATCATCAATGCAAGGTAATGGATACCTATTCTTGATTATCTCCTTATTCAACATCATATATTCAATACAGAGGGAAGAGTAACATACTTATTCTTAAGGAACACCATTGGTGCACCCCACAGTGACACACTCGATCAAATAAACCCTTTTTATAAAAAATCTTGTAATTGAGCTTTCAAATCAACCAATTCTATATTTTTCATCTTGTAAGGTGCCTTGAACTATGGTTCAAATCTAATTATTATGTCAATTGAGAAATCAAACTCACATTTTCATGGTAATCTTGGTAATTCCTCTAAAAACACATCTTGAAGGTTTCTAAAAAAAGGATAATCCTCAATGGATAGTTCCTTTTATTCCTCCATCTCATTTACTTCAATGATAAATTCCTAACATTCATTTCTCTAAGCCTTCTTGAGTTGAATTAAAAAAAAAAATTCTATGTTTTAACTCCCTTTTCTCACCTTAAAGTTGTGTCTAATTTCCAAAATCATCCTGACATTCTACCTTATTGAGATAGTACTCAACCTTAGATTTATGCCTAGAAAGCTAATTTACTCTTAGGATCACATCATATGACCCTAGTAGTGCAACACCACTATTGCTATAAATTTAGGTAATTTGATCTTAGCTTCCACTAGACACTTATCAACCTTAACCTTGCATTCATTAACATACTATATTGACCATGTAATTCCATTTTCCTAACTTTTCTAGACAACTTATTAAGCATTATAGGAGTAATAAAACATTTGGTATCCCTAGTGTCAATCAAAATTGAAATTGGATGATCAAACAAAATACTTGATGGTTTAATATGAGAATCTTTGATATTAGCTTGATAATTATCAATAGCTACATGAATCCTCTATTGAAAATTTCATTGTTGTGAGGTAGAACCCTTATTCTTTCCATCTGATTTCCTTTGAGTACACTCTATATCATAATGATCACCTCCATATATGAAGCATATTCCATGTGGTCTTCTCCAATATGAATATTGGTTCCATTGAATCTACCCTTCAAACCATTTCAAGGTTTCTTATTTCCTAAACTACTATTTAACTTAGCATTCTGGTTCTTAAATTGGTGTTTAGAGTCCCTCCTCTTCCAATTCTTATTTTTGAAATTCATTTTAAGACCTTCAAACTTCTTATAGAATTTATATCCAAGCTCCCACTCCTACTTAACTACCTTTTTAAAGACCTGGTCCATGGTAGATGGCCCATGCACATCCACATCATAACAAATTTGGTGTTTTAATCCTATAATGAACTTCCTAATGTGAAATTTCTCATCTAATTGATACTGAGGGACATACTTTAGGAGCTTAGTGAATTGTTTGATGTATTCATTCATAGTAAGGTCTCCTTAAGGTTTTGAAAATCTATTAGCTTCTAATTAAAATAGAGTTAAGGAAGCCACTATGACCTTAAAATTTTCATGAATTACTCCTAGGTGGTAGTGGTAGATTTGAGGTTCATCTTAAACTTATTATTTCCCCCACCATCTTATTTATTTTCTAGTAAGCTAATATGATCCCCATACTAACTTAGTGACTTATGAGTAATTTTGAATATTGAAATACTTCTCCATCTTTGTTAGTCACACTTCACCTCCATCTCCCAAAATTTTTCCATTTAACTTGGGTGGATACACCTTTTTCATATCCCAATCTAGCTCTATAACTACTCAAGCTCTCGCATCTTATGGCACTTCCTCATGTCAATACTCTTGAGGATTTCACTACTTCATAAGATGGTCCTTAGGTTCTTCTTGATTATTTTCCTCAACATATCCATGCACTTCTTATTCTAAGGTCATGATTTGGTCCCTAGATTTTTGCATGACTATGAGGATCTGATCCAAATTCATAGCTTCGTCATTGACAAATTGATTGGATACACTAGAGGCTTAATGTTTGAAGTACCCTCACCTCTAGGTTTACCCCTCACCATTATTATTTTGGTTTAAAATAGAATAAGTTTGTATTATTGGGCTCATTAAGTCCTAGAGCTTGAGCCTCATCTCTGATACCATAATGTAACAAACCCACTGTGTTTAACTAGAATAAGGTATTTTTTTAAACATTTACACTAATTCATTTTATAGATTCCATCACACTGAAACCATAACATAGTGATATTTAAATAAATACATTATTTTAAGTTAACCATAAGCAAGGTTTAAAGCTAATCTATTTACTAATAATCACATAATCAAGAACATTTATGATTATAAAAATAAATATTGTATTTAAATCATAAATTTAGATTTACATAATTTATCCAGTATCGATACAAAATTACATCCAACTACTATAGTGGTTAAATATTAAAAAAAGTAAAATTTGTACATAATACATGGTTTCATAATAATTTATAATTATACAATGCTCCATAGAGTATGTGAATCTCATCAAACTCAAGACATCCATAAGTAACCATGAGTGTAGTCTTCAATTAATGAATTTTGAGGGGAGGGAGATCATCATCCAAGTGTTTTTCCACACCAACCATGAACCATATATCCCCCACACAATCTCTAAACTAGGAAATGACCCTCCCTTCATGGATGGGTAGATAATAATGGTATGAGAATAAAGAGTGTCAACTAGAACATGTGTGATATAAGATAACTATTACATGCAACATATCATAAATAAATTTATTCTAACATGAAATCATAAAAATATGTAAACTAAATCAAGTATATGAAATGAAAATGTTTAACCATAAACACTAATTTGGATAAAGTTTTCCTTATAGTTATATGATCTCAAGGATCAGTCAATTTCATGCACACCACTTAATCATATTACACCATCTCTACATATTAGTGACACCAATAAATTAATTGGAAGACATCTCACCCACTTTTTAAGTGTCATTAATACTAGATTGGTTCATATATTTAAAAAAATTAAAACCAACAACTTTCATAATGAGTTTTTACCTACTACCTACTACATTATGTACTAGTATAAAAAACTCTCAATGATTGATATTTAATACATCATATGTAATATAATATTTCCACATAACTAATTTTATTTATAGCATTGTATCTACTATACAAACATATTTCAAGATAGTCACACCATTCAATATAATTAAGCATCATACCTCAAGTTACTAAGATATTTACATGCAACTTTTCAATTAATGTTATTCATCCATATTACATTATTTATTAGCTTAATCTAAGATAAATTTATTTACATATACCCAAAATTCATCAATAATTTATTCATCTATTAGCTAATATTAATATGATTTGTATTAATTCCCAAATACCACATTTTTATTAGTTTCCTAAACCATTGTATTCACATCCAAGTTTAGCCTTATTAATTCAAGAAAATAAATACACTCACACATCTTGGTTATATATCATACTTAATCATCCAACATATAATGTATATGTGTATATGGTATACTCGATATAGAATAATATTCCATTAATGATTCTTGAGTATCACATATACATTTATATGCATATTAAAACACACATCTATTTTAAATTCTTTCCAATACCTAACAGAGATTAAAATTTGGAGTAAGAGATACATTCTATTTCTTGTAACTAAAAAAATACAAATTATTATATCAAATGTCTTGAAGGACACACAATCATAACTAGACATAACCCCACACACACACATATAAACATATTTAAATATATGGATGTATTTATACATTTATACTCATATAGGATATATTAAATCATTTCATGATCTCTTAATAAAAGTATAAATGTATATATCATGATTACACAACAATAATTTATGTACTATAATCTTTATCATTATTCATAATCATACAAAATGGGATTGTATATTATAACTATAGTAAATACACATTCAATAGACAATCACCACTTAGAGTTTCCTTAAGGTTCAAACATAATTTATACATAGTTATGTATGTAAATATAAGTAACATAAACCTAATCATAATGTGTGTGTGTGTGTGTGTGTGTGTGTGTGTGTGTGTGTGTGTGTGTGTGTGTGTGTGTGTGTGTGTGTGTGTTCAATAAAATAAATGCACTCACACATCTTGGTTATATATCATACTTAATCATCCAACATATAATGTATATGTGTATATGGTATACTCGATATAGAATAATATTCCATTAATGATTCTTGAGTATCACATATACATTTATATGCATATTAAAACACACATCCATTTTAAATTCTTTCCAATACCTAATAGGGATTAAAATTTGGAGTAAGAGATACATTATATTTCTTGTACCTAAAAAAATAAAAATTATTACATCAAATGTCTTGAAGGACACACAGTCATAACTAGACATAACCCCACATAGACACATATAAACATATTTAAATATATGGATGTATTTATACATTTATACTCATATATGTTACAGTAAATCATTTCGTGATCTCTTAATAAAAGTATAAATGTATATATCATGATTACACAACAATAATTTATGTACTATAAACTTTATCATTATTCATAATCATACAAAATGGGATTCTATATTATAACTATAGTAAATACACATTCAATAGACAATCACCACTTAGAGTTTCCTTAAGGTTCAAACATAATTTATACCTAGTTATGTATGTAACTATAAGTACCATAAACCTAATCATAATGTGTGTGTGTGTGTGTGTGTGTGTGTGTGTGTGTGTGTGTGTGTGAGAGAGAGAGAGAGAGAGAGAGAGAGAGAGAGAGAGAGAGAGAGAGAGAGAGAGAGAGAGAGAGAGAGAGAGAGAGAGAGAGAGAGAGAGAGAGAGAGAGAGAGAGAGAGAGAGAGAGAGAGAGAGAGAGAGAGATTCTATGTGTATGTGTGTGTGAACAGGTCATCAAAATACTTGCAATGACCCATAATATATATGTATATACCTATGTATATTTTTATAATAAGGTCAACATTATTATACATAAAACTTCATCATATAAGAATTAATCTATACCTAATATTATTTTGTTTAGAATGGAATTATTTCAACTTAATCAACTTACAAGAAAACTCTAAATCATAGCTAGGGTTTTTTTCATTTTCTTGTTCCTTTATAATTTTTCATCTTAGTCTAACCTTAGATACCTAATATCATCCTTAACTTGGATTACTTATTTAATGAATCTGACCTAATTTATTCACTAAAAAAATACCATACATTTATATGAAGGAAGGAATGACTTAGTACTGATATTTACAGACTAAGTTTAACCAAAGATAGGGTTTACATTTAAAACAATCTATTAAATCAAACTACCTTCATAATTTACCTATGATTTTGTAGAAAAGGTTTTCCACTTCCAAAAATTCCATATATTAACATATACATAGCTCAAACAAATATTATTTTTTCCATTAATCCTTCTAAAATACACATTTTTTACACAAAAATAAACTTAATAATTTTGGCAAAGAATTTAGTATGCATAGCCATTTTGAGAAAGGGTTTTAGAGTCATATATTTGGCTTTGGATGGGATGAGCCCATCCCTAGTGTCAAATATATAACCCCCTATTATTTTAAAATTTCATAATAATGAATATAAAAACCCTACTTGATAAAGATTTACCAGCTTTGTTGATTTAATTCATACAATACTAATAAAAAGTTTAACCAACAAAACCTTATCTAGTAAAGGAGGTCATAGTTATGGCAAATTGGTAATGTTATTTTCTAATCTTCCTTGAACCCTTTGTATTATTATTTATTTCTCTTATTTTATCTATCATGTGTGTGTCTAGGCATATCTTCCCCCTATCTTTTAATTATCCTACATGCTATTTTAGTGTCAACAAAACCCCCAATACCTATTCCAAACTAAATATGCTCATATGAGATCAAATAAAATGTCCATGCATCTCTAAAACAACTCACATAATTATGGGAATGACTTAATGTTTCCCAATGCAATCCAAAACCACAGTCTTTATTTTTCATAGTGGCTCTAAGAGTTCAAGTCAACACCCCACAAAACCCTAAATTCCCAATGTTTCACCATTATAATAATCTTTTAAACATTATAAAAAATAACATTGACTTACCACAATAATCACATCTAATTTAACTTTAACCCAGACTTTGTTATATTATTCAAATTAATAATCATCTAACACATAAAGAAATTAATTCCCCCCTTTTTAATAACATATTTGTCATAAATCACATGCCCCAAGTTAGTTCCCAATTATACACCTCTTGTTCTTGACCTTGCACACTTGAAAAAAAATGGAAAATAAAAATGAAAAAACCTACTATAATGTCATTATAGGTAGGGGGTTTGGCATCTAGAATAGACTAGATATAGAAAATGACTAAACGGCACCTATAGAGGGTATGGCCAGCTCCCTACTACTTCTTTCTCTACCTGAACCAAGGTGAGAGGACCTATGGGGTAGCTTTTTCACATGGATAGATTTTAAAACTCAACCTCCATGGGGATTATTAGCACAAAGAGACATAAATTAGGTTAGAACATAACCAAACTCACTCACTCCACCCAGGAAGGGTTGTCACACAAAATGAGCAAATCTTCTAGGCTAGATAGAAGCTATTAAAGACATATATGAAAATGATTTCAACTTTTACTCAAAAGTATCATAAAAAATATAGGAGATGAATAAAAGATTACAATGTTGGGATTTAAAGCACAAAATGTAGACACATGTTAAATATATAATGTTTATGCATCTACTACCAAATAACACTAATAGCATGTAAAGGGCATGTTATATGTAGGGTAAGTTAGGGTAGGATAGTTAGTTACTTATAAAAAATGGAGGATGGTGTGATGGAGGTCTTCAATCAGTAGGGATTCTTTTAACATTCATGACATCATCTGATGCAAAGATGCAAAAAACTTAAATGTAAGTTAATGGAATTACCAAGAGTTATTTACCTTTTCCCATTAAATCCATAAACCTAGGGTGCCCTAACAAGTTATTCAATAACATATTTCTAAATAGAATATAGAAAAGGATTTATAACCTAGCTCTAAACCCAATATGACAATCATTAATGAGCAGGGAATGGGATTTCCAATCAACAAAATTAATAGATCATATTATTGAATTTCATCAACATACAATAGTATAGAACCACATGCATTTTCATTAGCTTTGTAAGAAAATATTACATACATTAACATTTCAAGATGCTTCCATGGGGACAAACATGGTGGATTTGTTCCATGTTAGATAGGGGAGGCATATAGAGATGCTCTCAGGTCTTGCTAATGGTTATATAGCTATAACCACCTTAGAAAGAGAGATAAAACACACACAACATTGATCCCAAAATATGTAAGAGCATATATTAAGGAAGACATGGACCAACACAATGGCTAACCAGCCTTTTGAATAGAAGACAAGCCTTTTATTTATATATTTTTGAATCTGAAACCATTGGTTACAACTTGAAAAAATACAAAACAAGCCTTCAATTTCACAAAGATACTTCTAGCTAGAATATGCACTTTATGATGCCTAAGATCCTCATCCACTTGTAAGAAAATAATCATTATTACAATTATCTCTATAAGGAATGATAAATACTCCCAACTGTTTGGAGATGCTCTTAACCACTCACTTGCATAGTTTGAGGGAGAAAATCATTTGAGGAACCAAATAAAATTTGTCCTTATGTGAAATTACCTAAATATGCCCCTTTACACCTAACTAGAATGTAAATTTCATGGTGGAGGTTAAACAAACTTTGTTACCATGTGTAACTACCTAGAGATGTCATTAAATGGTTGACTTCATAGCTAAAACCTCCTAGATAACTACCCTTCATTTTGTGCATGCCATTGAACATGTTCTTGTAATGATGGATTGCGAATGATCTGATTATGACATGAAATATAAAATGATCTATGATCATGATTGGAAATATTCACTCTAGAATGGCTCAGGGACATTATATGCCTTGACTCATTTACCAACTAGGAAAGAGCCATAAAATTTAAATTTTAGAGCAAATATTGCCACATATTAACACCTATCATTCCACTTTGGATCCAACTAGGCATACACATAATTTAAGACTAGCTAGGTTGCTTCATTGGCTCTAATCGGGGTATGTGTCACTCTCTTATTAGTTTCAAGCCTTTTAAAAAGTTCATCTTAGCTCACATCATTGGATCTACTCATCCAAGAAAGCATGTCTCAATGATAAACTAACTATATGATGCCTTCTTGAGGGAAAAATTGCCATAATTAAGTTGGAAAATAGCCCCTCAAAAAGAAAGAAGTGAAATGAGGGGACCAAAGAAAGGAAAGATGATGGGGTGAAAACACAATGATATTGAAAAAGTAGTCAAAATCATTGAGAATGCAAGTTGGAATTGTGTGTAATGGTTTCCCCAAAGGTGATTATAACCATTGTACCTTGATAGTGGAAAAATGGTATGATAACATAATGATTTTCCCAAACGTGGTTATAATCATTGAGAAGATGGAGCTGCCCTAGTTAGGATAGACAAACAAGATAATAATAGGCCCCTGTATGGGTAGAAAAAGGGAAATGGTGATAACATAATGATTTTCCCAAAGGTGGTTATAATCATTAGGAAATGTAGGTGGGATGATGTGGAATTATTTGCCCATAGGCGGTTATAATAATTAGATCTCGATTATGGAAAACATGATAAACTTGGTTGAGGATGATGATAAATTAACAGAAAAGGTAATTATGAATTGGGATAACCTATTAATAGGGAGATGCTCATCCAAACTAATAAAGATTTAAAGTCTTTCATGTTTAATTACTCTATTTGGGATATGATTGGGATTAAGTTGAGATGTTGTTACCAAAGAGAAACTACCATTACTGAATAGACTTTTTGAAGCTAAGGTTTACTATAACACATGTTGGTAGGCATCATGGTATAACATCATGAGGACTTAGCTAAAATATGCATAAGGACTAACTCACATAATCCAATACTCAATATAAAATAATGCACCAATGATAGAAACCATGATGACAATGTAAACATATTAATATAGATGGATTCAAGTGTAAGTGTGGGTAAGGAATCACCCAATGAACACACATAAATTGAATTAAGGTAATAGTTCTAAAAGTAAATAAACAAATATAAAAAAAAACAAAATAACCAAAAACAAACAAAAAAATAATGAAAAAGAAACCATACAAACATTGCCCCTAGAAAATATGTGATAAATAAATAAATAAATGAACAAAATGGGAGAATAGAAGAAAAAGAAAGGGGTGGCTGAACTATCTCCATATGAACTAAGAAAGTGGACACTACCTACATAATTCCATGGATGTAATATCTAATAAAAAAAATTAGGTCAAATGTAGTTCTCCTAGGGAATGGGAAGAATGTGATAACTAATGAAAAAAAAATAGAATGGATGTGATAGAAAAAGAGGAATGGTCTTGTAAAACATCAAGTGCATGAGAGAAAAAGGCCAAAAAGGATGGGAAAACTAAATGACAAGTGATTTAATTATAACTTAGTAAGGGTTACAAGAATCCTAAGGTAAAGAAGTGGTCAAATGTTTTTGTTCTTTTCTACTAATTTTTTAAATGTTTTTGGAATGGTTTTGGAGTGTCTCAACTCAATCAAGAATGAATAGACACTAAATGGTTAAATCTCACAAAATAGTGAGATTTTTTTAACATAAGTTTGCTCACAAAATGGTGAGAGCATGGCTTAGGTTTCTCACAAAATGGTGAGAGCATGGTTTAGGTTTCTTACAAAATGGAAAGAGCATGACTTAGGTTGCTCACAAAATGGTAAGAGTGTGGTTTAGGTTTCTCAAAAATGGTGAGAGCATAGCAAAAAGTGTGGCTAAGATAACCTCAACAAGTATTAATCACTGCCTACATAGTCCCAAAGTAGGACCTCAAGTCACTATAGTTTTTCCATATAATGGAAAAATTAGATTAGTGTAGCAATAAATTCAAACAAAATAGGCATAGTTGGTAAAAAGGCATAGTACAACATAGGAAGTGGTAAGTTGGTATGTCAAGACTTAATGTTTCCCCTAGTTTTCCCATAGGTGGATATAAATAAGACACAATGGCATAGATCAATGGTACTAATTTGCCCAAAGGTAGTCATAACTAGTAGCAATACCAATGGTAAGAGAGGAATAACAAATGAAGGGTACAACTATCAAAACTGTTGTCATACTATCCCAAAATGCAATATATATCTAAAGTAATTAAACTAACTAATGAAATTGATTAGATAACTCAATATGAAAACTATGTAATAAATTGAAAAAACTAAGGTCAAATGGGCTAGGCTTTTGAACACACTAGGTCGATAGAATGGAAGTCGAAAGTGGATATGGTGAAGAGGATGGATAAGGGTGGTATTTGTACAGATAAGAAAAGTAAAAAAATCACACAACTAAAATGGTCCTTACAAATAATACAACTTAGCATTCAATCATAGTACCATTTGAGATGAATAATATTCATTGGCTGAGGAAGTTCATCTCCATCTGATGTGGTGAGCCTGTAGGCTCCTAATCCATAATCTATAGTAACGATGAAAGGCATTATATAGTTTGGTTTGAATTTCCATTTAGTCTTCTTCTCAGCCATGGTATTCTTTTGGTTTTCAAAAAGAACAAAATCAACAAGTTAAAATGTTCTATACTTAACACATCGATTATAGTGGCCTTTGAGTCAGTTCTGATATGCTTGAATATTGTTGAGTATGGTTGTACATTTTTTATCAAGTAGGTCTAGCTCTTGTAGGCAAGTTACTCGATATTCATGATCATCAAGGACATGCTTGAAAGAGATGCATAGTGAAGGCAATTCAACCTCAATGGGAAGGATGGATTCAATACCATAAACAAGTGAGTATGGAGTGGCTCCTATGGGGGTATGATGATTGGTATGATATTCCCAAAGGGTAGGGAATATCTACAAGTGCCAATCATGATTGGTATCATTGAAAATCTTTTTGAGAATATTGAAAATGGTTTTGTTAGATGCCTTGGCTTGGCCATTACCTTGAGGGTAATATGCTATAGGAAAATGTTATGTGATGTTATATTCGGTACATATCTAGTCTACATCCTTGGTCTTGAATGATCCTCCATTATCAAATATAATGTTAGAGGGGTTATCGTAGTGGCACATGAGATGGTTGAAAATGAATTTGAAAATTTGCTTTCCAGTCATGTAAGTGAGGGGTATAACTTCAACCCACTTACTGAAATACTTGGTGGTGGTAAGGATATATTTATGGCTATTAGATGTAGTGGGTTTGATCTTCCTAATGAGGTCAATTCCCTATGTATAAAATGGCCATGGTGTCAACATTAGTTTTAGAGTTTTTGCTAAGGCATGTATCAGATTAGCATGTTATTAACATTTGTCACACTTTCTTACATATGTATTAGCATCTACATCCATTATGGGCCAATAATAACTGATACACAAGAAATTAAGACTACCCCACTAGAATGAGTGCCACATACTCCTTTGTGAAATTCTCTTAATGCTAGTGTAGACTCTACCGAATTTAAAAAATGAAGTAGAGTTCCATCATAAATGTGATGGTAAAGGGTGGATCTAAGTAGATTATAATGAGTAGAATGATGAATTAAGGATTTTTTTTTGTTTTTGAGATAGGTTAGGTGGTATAACTTGGTCATGAAGGTAGTTGTAAACCTCTGAGTACTAGATAAAATTCAGACCAATAATGTCACAAATCATTACAACGATTGAAGGTTCATGAGTTTGTGATAATAAATTCTCAATGAGTTATTGATACTCTCTATATTTATCTATTTGTCAAATTAGAGATCCAATAGTAGCCATGGCATTTATAATTATATTACTATCCCTTGCTATTTGCTCAAACTAAATGTTGGTAATTTGTTGCTTGAGAGTGTTAACCATGGCTTTATGTGGAACCAACTAATCATCTTTAGTCTAAAAATGATTTGTGACCTAATTGATGATTAACTAAGAATCACCATAAACTTGGAGATGATATATATTCCAATGCACTACATGTCAAAGTCTTTTAACAAGTGCTTCATACTCAACCATGTTGTTTGTACAAGGAAAGTTGATAATGAATGATTTAGGGATTAGATACCCTTGTGGTGTAATAAACAATAAGCCTATCCCCAATCCATGTGTAGTAAATGAACCATCAAAATAAAATTTCTAGGGGTGATGCTCAAGGGGTGTGTCAATGACTATCATTATGGATTCATTAGGAAATTAAAACATAAGTGGCTATGTATCTATGAGAGGTGCTTCAACAAGTTGATCTACAATAACTTATCCCTTGATTGACTTATGATTAACATAATCTATGTTAAAATCACTGAGAAGCATGATCCATTTATCCATTCTATGTTATAAATCTATTTTAGATAGTAGATACTTTAGTGGATCTACTTTTGAAATGACCATGGTCTTATTATTCAACATGTAATGATGCAGTTTTTGAGTTGCAAAGAGCATGGCTGGATAAGCTTTTTCAATAGGTGTATAGTTATGTTCATATGTAACCAAAGTATGACCTAGGTATTATATGGCATTAATTTTTCCATTATCATCATGTTGAGCCAAGAGTGCCCCTAAAGCATGGTTGGTAGCTGATAGATATAACAAGAATGGATTTCCTAGCATAAGAGGTAATAAAACAGGTAGATTAACAAGATAGTATGAGTTATTGAAAAGCTATATAGTAGTGATCATCCCATTGAAATTCAACTCCTTTATTTAGAAGGTGCGTAAATGGATGGTAGTTATCTACTAGCTAAAAGATGAAGCATTAGATTGACTAGATTTTATGCTAAAAACTATGGAGTTGCTTTAAATTGGTTAGTGGTAGCATCTTGGTTATAGCATGGACTTTAGCTAGATCAACTTCAATACCTTTATGAGACATGATGAAGCCAAGTAATTTGCCTAAAGTTACACTGAATGCATATTTATTTGGATTGAGTCTAACTTTATACTCCCATAATTTTTCAAATATCTTCTACATCACTTCTGGATGGTTGGCCCTAGTTTTGGATTTTCCTAATATTTCATCAACATAGTCTTTAATAATAT
Source organism: Torreya grandis (assembly GCA_037957365.1). Classification (NCBI taxonomy): domain Eukaryota; kingdom Viridiplantae; phylum Streptophyta; class Pinopsida; order Cupressales; family Taxaceae; genus Torreya; species Torreya grandis. The sequence goes on from JARHVA010002413.1 coordinate 2,446,270, forward strand.
CATGTATTATATCATGGAATATGACATTAATTGCCCTTTGATATATATTTCTATCATTCTTAAGGAAAAATAGCATTACCTAATAACAAAATGTTCCTCAAAGAGTGGTGAATGTTATTTTATGTTGGTCTTCTAGTGTTATTCTGATCTAGTTGTATCCTGAACAACCATCCATGAGTGAAAGCATTTCATAACCTACTATGGATTTGATGATCATGGTGATGTTATGAAATGGAAAATCACCTTTAAGACAAGATTTGTTGATGTCTCAAAAATTAGTATAGATTCTAATCCCTTCAAGATTTTTATTAATAGGTACCACATTAGAGATCCATTCTAAGTAATCAATAGATAGATACATCCTACTTCTAATAGTTTTTCCACATCTTTATTTACCAATATAGCAATGTAGGGATGCATCTTACGTAACTTTTGTTTTAATGATTTTTCATTAGGATTAACCATAAGGTGGTGAAAAACCAAGGTAGGATCTAAACCTGGCATGTTTGAATAGGCCCATGCAAAGATATCTACAAATTCTCTCAATGGAGTTGTAAAGACATCATGTTCCTCCTTTCTGAGGGACATGCCTAATTTTATCCATTTTAGGTCTGATGGAGTCTTGATATTTACCTCTATTGTATCTTCAACTAGAAGGATCAAACCATCGTCTAGGATAATAGGCAACTTGAAATATTGAATTAGCTCAAGGTCCTCTATTTGGTCTTGTTCTTCAACTTCTCCTAGGCATGATGAATCTGATTCCCCTAATGGGAGATCTGGTCATGTGACAAAAATAGTGAAAAATTATTGAATAATTTGATCAAATACTTATTTTTTCTCAAAGCTAAACGTAGATCCATTGGAAAGTTCATCATTTCATTATTGGTGGTCTCCTAGTCTAAATTCAAAGAAAAATAAACACCCCCATCTAATGGCACCTAAAATAGGTTTTCACCACTAGATTGGCCTTTATCTTTACTTTTTCCCTAGTTATAATGCACCTCAAAGAGGTTTTCACTTTGGGACCTCAATGTTTTACTTATTTGTTTTTCGCTAAGGGTATTCACCCAATCTCCAAAATAGGCTATAGGATCTAATGTGATTGAGAATCCTAATTTTTGATCTCCCAATAAAATGTTGTCTCTAAGGCCTAAAAAGTCATATAATGCCTCATCATTCTAGAACTCATTAATCAAAAGAATAGATTTTTGTGGGCCCCAATCTATCAATTGGGGATAATATAATGGAAAAGGCTTATGATGAATGGTCAAGGTAAGGGTATAAATGGCATTATTATCAAACATGTTGGTTTCAGCTAGGTCATCAAAGGTGAGGTAATGATCAAACTCTACTTCATATTCAACATCATCATCACTAGTCACTGGTGATGGAGTTTGAATAAGATATGTGGGGTCACCCTTAGGTGGTTTAAATCTAAGTCTATAATGTCTTTCAAACTTATTCATGGAAATTAGATCGATAGTTCCTTGATGATTCAATCTGAGGCCTCTTCCTTCATAATAGTAATGCTCCATGATCTTATTGGGAATATGATACTTTGTATTTTTATAAAAATTAGCTTGGTTATTGTTGTATAACCATGATTTATCCCCTTCAAGAGGGTTGGATTCTAGGCTAGATGTTGGTACAAATGTGACAAATCCCTTATTTTTGTTCTTTCATTACTAATGCATACGTGAGTTGACTATAGGTCACCCAAAATTTTCAAATTTTGAGGAAGATTAAAAATATGAAATGTATCATGGGTCACATACACTCCTGCTCCATTATCTAAAATGGTGAAATGATTAGAAGATTCAAGAGGTGGGATGTGGGAATGGGAATCCAAGATATTAGAATCTATGCAATTATCTGGTGAAGGATCAATAAGTATAGCCTTTCCTTTATCCTACTTGGAACTTGGATTCATGCCATACTGATAATTATAACTTTGAAATTTGGCCTCAAGATGCTTGTAGTGTTTATATGGGTGTAAATCTCCTAGAATATTCACTTCCATCCCTGAGTGGGAAAACTTGATACATTGGTGTAGCATTGATGGGACTACATGAATATCATGTAACTAAGGCCTTCCTAGAAGAATATTGTATGATAATTCTATATCAAGAAAATGTCAAAGTATATCATGGATCAAAGGCCTAATGATAACTAGCAAACTAATGGTGCCTTGTGATTCTATTTCCTAATTATCATAGGTTTTGATGGTTATTGTTTCTAGCTAGAGATCTATCATTGTGTACCCAAAAATACTGATGAGCTTTAGAGACACTATGGTGAGGTTGGATCCATTAGCGATAAGGAAATGTTTCAATTTATACCTTTTTATATAAACTTCTATGTATAATGGATTATTATGGAGCAAGCCAAGGGAAGACAGATCGCTTTGGTTGAATGTGTCTTGTTGGGCTAGAGCTAGGTGTCCAACCAAATCTTGAAATTTATTATGGGATATGTCATTAGTAATAGTGGATTGGGTCAAAAACTCATTCAATATGTTCTTGTGGATTATTGACATTCATAGAAAATCTAAAATAGAAATTTGAGCTAGTGTGTTTTGCAATTTTTCTATAATATCAAATTTATTATCTTGGTTAGTAGTGAGTGGTTTATTCTGAGGATAAATGATTAGTTGAATGATAGGAAAAGTGGTGAATAGTTGTGGGCATAGGATAGTAATATTTTAATTCTAATTTTTGATTGCATAATCAAGATTAAATAATAGACCATTATTGCTAACCAATGTTGGGAATGGTGTGGGACTAGACAGGACAAATCTCGGTTATTAGTGCACTCATATGTGGTCACGTGGCAAGGATGAGTTATCAATATAAGGTCCAAAAGGGGAAGTCTTAGTTTACTAGTTTGCATGTATGCATTCCTAAGTCAAAAAAGGATTATCCATGTAATTTGGTTGAATGTTGTTATTTAGCAATAGTCTAGATTGATTAGTGCTTGGTGTAGGATTAATGGAAATGGTATTAATGTTACCCCATACAATATGACCTATAACTCTATTTTAGTCATATGCAACTACATGGTAGGTTTACTAGTTTTTACTATTCTAACCTTAGTTTTTTCCATTGTTCTATCATTATGGGTTCTACTACTAATTTTGTTGATTCTGCTAGTTTTGCCTTTGATTTTGATAATGTTGATTGTGATATTGTTGATTTTATTATTGCATTATTTGTTGTTATTGTTGTTGTTGATTATTTTGCTACTACTAATTGTTATGTTTGGGAAAGGGGTTTTGATAAATCCTAAGAGTTTGATTGGAAGTAGAAGCACCATTATCTAATTTTATCTCCCCATTCTCTAACATATTCTCAATTAAATGCTTGATTTCAACACATCTTCATAGATTATTCCTGTTGACCTGATGATAGTCATGGAATTTATTTTCATGATACCAATCAGGATAAGGAATGCCTTGTAGATAATACTTTGGTATAGGCCAACTAATCAGATTAGCAATAGCAAGCTTATAAAATACAAACTCAATAGATTCTCCTAGGTCACTAAAGACATAACGTGTAGGCATGGTTATCCTAGGAGGAGGGGTTTGTAATGGTAAAGGCTACTATATTTGTTATCCAAGTCTTGGTTTTTATGCTTGTGATATTGGTTGGAGAGGTTGTTCAGTAGGAGTAAGCTAAAAAGGTGGTGAAGATGGCATTTGTCCCATTTGGACATGATAGGATTTGGTTACTCCATTTCCCACAACATTCCTATTGCAGTTGAATTGCTTTGGTCTTTCATGGTTATTGGCTTATGTCAATAATGATGTTGGCACTTGAATGGGATGTTAGCCATTTCCCTAATTGGGACCTTGATTTTGATTAGTTTAATTAAGCTTGATAACTCCTTTATTAATGAGTGCACACTCAATCAACAAGCCTTTGTCAATGATTTCCTTGAAAGTATGTGCACATTATAGTTCCAAATGATAACCTATCTCACTATGAAATTTTTTTGTAAAGATAATGGCTAAATGTTTATCTGGTAAACTATGGGTGAAATGACTTACAAGGTCTCTCTATCACTATAAATAACTTGCAAAACTCTCACCAACTTTTTGATTTGCTTACATTAAGTCCACTAATGAAATCTCATGCTCGAGATTATAGGAAAAGTGTTGCACAAACTTATCAAAAAGATCATCAAAATCTATTATTGAATTTTTAGGAAACTTTAAAAACAACTCCAAGGCTTGTCCATCCAAGCTCTTTGGAAACAACAATAAAAGGTAAATGTTGTTATATGCCACTGGTTGACATGTGATAAAGAATTTAGTCAAATGATCCTTAGGGTCATCTTTCCATTTATATTTGTCAAATTTTGGTGGTTTGTATCTTGGAGGAAATGGTATGTACAAATACTCCATGTTGAATGGGTATGAACACATGTCATCCAATTTGAACTTTTTAATCTATTTACCAGCTTGTATTGTAACAATTGCATCATTCATCTATTGTAATTCTTGGGATAGGAAACTAGAAGGAACATTGGTTTGAGGGAGAATATTGGTTTAGGTAGATGGTTGGGAGGTCACAAGTGGGACACTTTGACTAGGGTATGATGGAGATACCTATTGGGGTATATTATTTTGGTTGGGGAATGGATCAAGAATACAAATATGTAGATTAGGATGTACTTAAAATTACACAATTGGTTGCATGATATTTTAGTTTGGGTTGGTGATAAAGGCTTGACTTGGAGTATTTTGTGGTTGGGATGGAGGGTTATAACTATATTGTGCCTATTGTGGTTGAAAAAGGACACACTGTCGACTAATCAAACCTTGTTGTTGAGTGAGAACTTGTGGTCCAAGACCTTGTCTCTAAATTTGTGGCACATTTTGAACCAATGGTTGTCTAGTATGTACTTGAGAAACATGGGGACCTACTTATTTCATGAATCCCTGTGAGGAAGTTAAAATAGGTTATAGATTCATCATCTATCACTGAACATTATTTGCACATTATTGACTAGTCATTTGTTGGTTTTAAATTGGGATATTAGCATATGATTGAAGAGGTATATTCATCACTACCTAGAGAGGTAAAACATTTTTTCCCCTGATTAAGGTGGCAATGTATGTGTCCCATGTGGCATTGATATACTAGATTATGTCTGTTGTTGTGAAATACTAATTTTTACTTGTTAAGGAGGACTAGGGTTCATCACATTATATAATTGAGGCATGATATTAGACATTGTTTGATTACCTAATCCAATAAGTTATACACTTAAAGAAGTAGCTGATTGAGGTTGGGGTGTAGAAAATCCTATTCCTTGATATGATGATTTACCCATGGGATTAACTATAGGCACATGTTGTTGGCTACTTTTTTGTGCATTAGTACCACTTTGATTAGGATTGGATGTTGTTTTCACATTATTCACTACATTTGGCTCACTATTCTATGTAGAAGCCAAAGATACTTCTTTAATAATGGGCATATGCATCAAGTTATCTATTGAAGTAGTTTATACAAATGGGTCAGAACTCAGATTCTCTTGTCTAGTTAACTCTAACAATACTCTTATTGAAGGAACTAGGTTAATGATAGGTTTACTCACCATGTTCATCTGATTGAAATCACGTGCTAAATTTAGGTAGGTTTGATATGTTTTCTACATTTGGTTAAAGTTATCTTCCATGATGTTTTTACCTTGATTAGATATATTAGGATATCGGTACATTGTCTGGACTAGAGCCATAGGATTACGAGAAGAAGCATGTTGATCATAAATGATATTATGGGGCATTATTACTAGACTTGGTAAATTTTCATGGGGAAAGTCTATTGGAAACTTGTCCCCTATCTATATGGCTCTAACCAAAATCTCATTTTTATTCTCTAAAAAATGTTTCTCAAACAAAAATGGATCATACATGGAAGTCATTTAAGTAAAATATGACTGTTGAAGAACTGGCTCATCCATTATGGTTATTATAGCTAGATATTTTGTGGTTCATTCTTGGTCTTATTCTGAATAAGGTGGTGTGTTAACTAGATAATTAGCTAATGGATCTTGGCTTTGTGCCTCTGATTGAGTATTATAAGAGGGATAAGAATCCATCACATAAATAATATTAATTGCATCAGGGTCTTACACCATTTATTCGTATGCAGCTACATTACTAATCTCTAGATTGTACATGAGTCCACTATGAGTGTAAGAATACATGTTGGGATCCATAGTCAATACTTTGTGATAAAAGGTCAAAGAGTTATACAAACTCTAAAAATGACAATGTCTAAAATAGATAGTGTTCCAACTTGGTCTAGATTCGTCAAAAGGATCAAAAGGTTTATGCAAATATTTGTGAGGAAATAAGCTAGCATGAATTATCTAATATTTCACTATTCACATAAAGATAAGCAAGTAAATGGACCAAAAATGAAAATGCCAAACTCTAAGTTTAAAGTGTTTCAAATCAGTCTAATCTAAGAATTTAAAAGTTTCTAGGTCTTTTGTCCAAACATGGCATCAAAATCTAGGCTCAAACAAGGCATGCACTAGGACTCTTAGCCAAATGACATCAAAAGCTAGACTTTGAAATAGATAAAAGTTTTAATCTAAAGGATTTGAAACACTTGTAACAAACACTAGGCATTTGATTCTTGGACATGAAATTGATCAACTAGGTATAAGGTATGAAATAAAAGGCACTTTATAAATAGTTTATTTTCTCACAAAAATGGCATAAAACCTGGTTCTTTTGGCAAACAAGCTAGACAAAAGTGAATAGTATAACTATTTTAGATACAAGATCATAAAAGTACACTTGGATTGGTCTGAAAATGTAGGAACAAATTTGAAATTTATGCAAGAGGGTCTATGAAACAATATTTTAAATGTTTTGGGAAATGTAACAATGTTATACTACCCAAAAGGTGTGATAAAAAAGTTTTTTTTCAAAAACATTCTAAGGTAAATATAATTTCCCATAATTTTTATAGCATAACACTACTTTTCTTGACTAAAAATGTTGTGATGCATAGACTTAAAGTGGAAGTGTTTAGCACAAAATGGCTTAAGTCTATCAAATGGTGATAATGATCTTGAGTATAAAATGGCATTAAATCCAAATTAGAAATTAAACCTAACTTCCATCGATTTTAGTGTAAATGGTGAAACCACTTAACACATCAACCCTATGAACTTATAAAGGTGCAATTTTGAATTTAGATTATAAGTGAAGGACTTAAACAACTTTGGTAAAGGTCTAGACTCAATTGGGTAACATAACTACACCAAAGTGGATGATATGACTCTTAAGCTTTTGATGAACTTTAAACAAGGAAAATTGATGATTTCACATGGGAAACATAATGCCTCTTTATTCAAAGGAAAATTAGGACTATGTGTGTTATTTGAATTTGTTTGTTTACACTAAATTTTAACTTCAAACAATACTCTAATCTAGGATAAGACCAACTAATTAATCACTCTTAGATCCTAAACTAACAAGGTTGCTTATTATTATTGGAATCCATAAATATGCATCATTTGAGAGGATTTTAAGTGTTCATCAAAAAGTAAATTCACATTATATATTAGGGTTTTTACACCCCCCCTTTCTCTCCAATGATAGTACTATGACATGGACCTTGAGGTACACCTTGTAGCAATAATACTTCCATGGCAAGTGGGGATTTGTCTAAGATCTAAAAAGTTTCCAAATATTCTCAAGAAATTAATCGCATAATGACTTCCATGCCAAATAATGCAAAATAAAAGCATGGATTTTGGATTCGTATCACCTAGCTTGTTGCAAAAAGGTCTAGGTTTTTTTACAACCACTACATCATGATGTTTACTCAATGTAGTCTGATGTCTAAAGTACCACTATGTCCCATGTATAACTCCAATTAGGAGCCAAATGAAGTCAATGATGGGAGGTGAAGCCCCAGATCAAATCTTCCCTAAATAACTCATAGAAGGTGATGAATTCCCCCTCACAATCTAAGTTTTCATAAAAATAAAGAAAGCATGAAAGTAGAAAGACATTAGGGTTATTTTCAAGGTCACCCAAACTTTGTTGAATTTTTGGGGAGTGATTTAGATGACTTTATTTCTAATCCTTGGACTAGGGTACTTGCAATATGAATGGCACTTTTGATTCCAAGGGTTCCCTAAAGGGGACAAATGGAGGAGAATACACATAACATCGCTCTTTTTGCCAAACAAAAATTTAATCTAAACAACTAAGTAAACACAAAAAGATTTGAAAATGTGAGTGCATTTTTAAGCCCAAATGAAAAATGAGGTGGTGTTCATTTGACCCCTTGGTCTTAGTTGTAAACTTTGAAAACATTCACTATAAACATCTAAATTTTTTGTTAAACACCAAAACAAGGTTCCTAATTGATTTTTAAGCATGTAAAAGGTGATCTAAACATGTTTTTTGAAAATTTCAAGCTTTGTCATATAACAAAAATGTTAGCATGCCCTTTATCCTTGAAGCTCTTTTAGGTATGAAATAATAAACTTTAAAAAGAGAGCTCTTGGGTCTATGTTTTGAGAAAAACATAGTGACTGACGTCAGTTATATAACCGATGATGGTTAAATTTTCTAATCAATGATAGTTATCTAATCAACATCAGTTATACCAATGTGATTGATGATAGGTATCCAACTAATGTTGGTTTTACTAACCAACATTAGTTAAGCTATACAACTGGTGTTGATCTTAATATATGATGTTGATTACTATATAAACCCGTGGCAAACAAAAAATGGAAAAATAAAGTTAGAAAATCAATTTGTAATAGTTTTGATGGTATAAATAAATATTTTAAAGCTGTAAAATGATATTTTTCATTTTTGGGATGCATCTAGTCCCACCAAGTATGCCATATGTGATCTAGAAATTTGACTTAAGAGAGGATGGTTAGTATGGTGTTAGTTTCAAAATGAAAACAAAATGAAAGAAACACACTAATTATCATAACATCTCTAGGCTTAGAAACTAGGGAGATATTACTTAACAAACATGAATAAAATACAAAATAAACCCTCTTTTACCTTCCTTAGATGCTCCAAAATGCTTATTTTAGTGGCTTGCTCATCTTGTGCTCATAAAGTCCTTGGCAATGGAAGTTTGGCTACTTCCATCTCTCCTTAGAACCTTTGGCTTATGGGTTGGATTGGATTGGAATCAATTTGGCATGGTAGCACTAGTTAAAATGGTTTTTTGAATCATTTTGTCATTATAAATTTGTAAAATCAAGTCTTAGAATTCATGTGGGAAGGCCTCCTATTTATAGATTTTTGATATTCACTAGAATCAACCTGAACCATCCATCTTGAGATTGAGATGTGTGGTTGAGGATTAATTCAATTTTTGTAATTAATTTTATAATTATCTTCATCATGACATTGGAAGTAGGGGAAATTAAGAGGTATGGAGGGCATCATGGAAGGCATTGACGAGGCATGGAGGGCATGAATCCTAATATTTGTGGCATTTTTGGCTTAGGGATGTCTTCCCAAGAAATGAGGTCACTTGATGATGTAGATATTCAATATCCAATTCCAAAAATAAGATTTAAGCAAGTTTCCATGGAATTATTGGTTAGGTCTTGATTTGGGATAATTAGCTCTTAAGCATGTTTAAGCACTTTATGCACAAATTACTTAGATTGATCAGAATGCCTTGTTAATGGTCCAAAATTTGACGGGATTAGAATTGGAAGGTGATTTTAGATGTGTTGGATATTTTATCTCGTTTAAGATGTTATTGATAACAAATAACAAAGGCATACATCCTGTGCAATATATTTGATAGGAAAGAGCAATCTAGAGCACCTAAGTGCAAAAATAACATTTTGACTCAAAATGATCTGATCAAAGTTATCTAGCCCATAAACTGCATAACCCCCTTTATGGATACCCTAGCTAAAATCAGCACTTAAATATGTTAGTTTCACATCATTTAGCATGTTTTAGTATTTTTAGGTCAAATTGTACATTTTGGGTAGAAATTAGCCAAAAGCCTGATTAGAGGTTATCAATGGTGAGATTTAGATGTCTACATCTTACACCAAAATGGTGCTACTTGGTAGCTCCAAGGGCTCTCTACATACTAATCTATCAGTCCTATTAGGCTAACATGCTCTTTTCAAGTGGTGGTCCCACATTCACTAAGGGGATTCATTGAAAATTCATAACTTAATACATACCATAGATCACATAGTGTATACTTTAATGCATACTATTTATCTCTAGGAACATGCTCAATCTTTAAATCATGCCCTATAAGATTGACACTTTTCATGTCTATCTATGCTTGTCTTTGGTTATTTTGGCTATTCAACTTTTATTTCACATCATCAAATCATCTTGCTCTACATAAATGTATTCCATTGGATCTACCTCCATTTGAAAACAAATGGTTACTTCATAGGTTCTAAAATTGAAGCTCTTGTGATTATTTTAGAGCATTTGAATCCAAATAGCTAGTCCTTATAGCTTAAATTTTATGTCTACATGCCCATCAAAACATGTCCATGAGACCGTCATACCTTTAATTCATAAATTACTTTAGGGACTTTATTTCACAAAAAGTTATTTTGAGTCTTTGTCTTTGGCACTCCTATTTATTTCTCAGGCCTTTTGTCTTTATCTCTTCTATATTTAACTTTTTGTTATCCTCAATACTTTTACTTTTTAATTTTGTTTAGCACAATTATCCTGTAACAATTTTTTTGGGCATTCTATCATGATAATTGTTTTGGATGAAATATCCAAGATAATTTACCTGAAGGATTTTATCCCCACACTTTTCCCTTAAGAATTGAACCTTTGAATTTTCACCTTCATCAAAATAATTATTTTGGATATTTTGTCCAAAATAATTTCCCCCAAAAAATTGGTCTCTTGCACTTCTGCTGAAGGAATTGGAACTTTGTACATTTGCTAAAAGAATTAAGACTTAGCTCCTTTGTCTTCATTGGGACAATTATTTCTAACATTTTTTCCAAAACAATTTCCCCATAGACATTAAACTTGGTACTTTTCCTAAAGAAGTGTGATTCTTTCAGACTTTTTGCACAATCTAAATATATAAAGGAAATAGGACTTTTGATCCACAATAACTTTTCCAAAAGTACCCTTTGGCCTTTTGAACATACCTTTTGGGTTTCTTGAAATTACCTTTCAGAAGTTTTGTCAAGGGAACTTTCCCCACAAAATTTCCATTTGGCCTTCTGGAATGGTCCTTTATATCTCTTGAAAGTGCCTTTAAAACATTTTTAAGGTGCCCGTTAGGAATATTTCAAGGGAAAAACTCTCAAAAAAGCTGATCTTACAGGGATTTTATAAATTCAAAATGACTGTTCTGAATGTGCCCTTTAGAAAATTTTCAAAGGAAAAATGACCCTTCTGCAAGTGTCCTTTGATAATTTTACAAGGGAAAAATACTCAAAGAAAATGACTCTTCAAAAATTTTGCAAAGGGAAAATGAGCCTTCAGAGTATTTTTTTATAGTATGGCTGAAAGAAAAAAATTATTAAAATTATTTAGGTATTTTTGCATAGGAAAAATGTCCAAAGGGTAAGTACCCTTAAGATTTTTTACCATAAATAAAAAGTTCAAAACAAATATGATTTTGCACCATTTTCAAAATAAAGGATTTTCATCAAGTTTTTTGTGTGGGAAAAATACCTGAAGGGCAAGTGCCCTTCAAATTTTTTTTATGGAAAATTTTTTTGAAACAAATCAACCTTTAGATTTTTTGTGAAACACTTATCTAGATACAAAATAAGACATTGAATTCCTTTGGACCTTTTTTAGTAGACAAAATGTATGATGGAAATAAGTCTTCAAACTTTTTGTCCAAGATAAAAGGCCTGAAGACCTATTTTCATTAAACATTGTGTTCATGAAAAAACCTCAAAAAATTCTAAGGGAAAGACACATTCCCCAACAAAAACCATATTAGGACTTAGATAATTTTTACAAAAACTCAAGCTTTTAAAGGAATACTTGGATATGAAATTTGGGCTAAGGACATAGTCATTTACACTTGAAAAGGGCCCAATTGCTTCTGTTAAATTTTAGGCACTAACACTAGATCTCATTCAGGGATGCATACCCCCTACATGTCTACAAAGAACCACAAAACACAAGACTATGTGGTAATCTATTGGGATACAAAGGTAAGAATTAGTAATTTTTAGCAAACACTCATGAAGGCTCAACAAAACACAAAAAAATTTACAAAAACATATTAGGAGGATTTGAAAATCAACACATGATAGAAACATAAAAGGAAAATATACAAACAAGGTCCAAATTAGAGGGGAAATAAAGAAATAGAAGGATAAAGCAATAAAACACTATACAATATGTACATTGTCTAGACTTAGTTGAGGAAATGATTTAGATGCTTGACATTATCTTATGGCTCTAGAATTATGCCATCCCTCAATGTTCTCAACTCTTCTAGTAGCTTGGTGGCCAAGATGAATTAAACCTATCTCTACACTTGCTTGAAGTCATTATTGCTAGGTTATAATAGGATGACACATTAAAAAAAATCCTCTCGGCATGGTCTCAAGTCTAGATAAGACCAAGCCAAAATATCTTGGTACTTTTTTCACAACAATAAATAAACTTGTTTTCAACTTCAATTAGGTAAGTAGTAAGCAAGAGTTCATCATGATCAATAATGTCACTTGTACACTCAAGGTACTACCTATAAGAAAATTGAAAGAATATATCCTTATGATAATAAATGATAACCCCATCTTCACTAAATGACAACTTCCAAACAACACCCTTGTTGTCAAACCCAACATCAATAACTAATGGTTTCTTAACAAAATACACATTCCCAATAGAGTCACCCAATCCTACATCTATGTCTGATATTTATTTCAAAGCACACTCTAGATCTTCAATTGCATCATGAATAGGTAACTCATATGCTTGTGTTATACTATCATCATAATAAAACTCATATGTTTGGACACACACCTTATTGACTACACTCCAAAACTATTCTATAGTAATAGCATTCATCATTTCCATGGAGGAAAAAAACTTGCATTGTGAGTCTTGATAATTGAACATTAAAATATCATAATCAAATGCAGAGTCAAGATCATATACATCTTTATTATTAGGTTCAACTGTGTCATATGGGGGATGTATAAGAGAGCACCTATCACACCAATCATTAGCTAAATCATAATTTACAACATTTACCTTGGTATGTAATAGTTCAGGCACTTCATTTATAGCCACTCTATTCTGAGTTCTAACATCATGTAAAATCCTATGAGATAGCCCCTTCTTAGCTTTATCCAACTTGTAGGACATCTCTTTGATAGTGGAAGTTAATCTTAATAGTTCCCTCAAGCTTGGTTTCCTTAGACTATGTCTTCTCTATATCAACCATCTTTACATCATCCTACTTGTTCAAGGGCATACCCATAACCTTTATGTTGCTCTCATTTTGGATGTCCATATTAAATTTCAATTTTAGGTTTATGGGACCTTTGTCCCTCAAGTAATATGTAGCCTTATTTTCAAATGCATCATAATATTTGATCAAGCACACTATCTCACTAGGCCTAATATTTTTACGAAATTAAATCATAGCCTTGTTGAAACTTGTGTTGAAGTCATGCATAGACTCATTGGTTTTTTTTTATATATTTTAAAACTTAACTAAAATAAACTTGGGATCCATTATATCACCATACTAAATTCTAAAAACATTCAACATCTCTTCTCATGAATCAATGCATCTATGAGGAAGGGAATTGAACTATTCAGGAACATATTCCTCCAACATGTACACAAACAATTTAATATAGACATCCTCATGATCAACCTCATATTATTCAATGATATTATGAAAATCCCTTAAATTATGATCACCACTAACTTCATTGTTCCCTTGGAATCTTAGAAGGAATTTCCTTACTTCATTTTAGACTTCATTAGGATAACCTTTCATGTCATCAAAATTGATAGGCCTAAACCTATGAATTCTAAATACAAGATGCTCATTCTCATTTTGATCCCTATGCCTCATTATTGGTTTAATGGTAGTTTTATAAATAAATGGTAAAGGGATGCAAGTAGGTGAATGAGGTGGACTAGTAGGGTCAAACTTAGGAGGGGATTTAGCTAGTTGAGAAGGAGCTAGATAATAAATTAGATTGTATGATTTAGAATAGTCAGAGAAAATATGAAAATATTTATCAATAGGAAGTTTAATATATATAAAAATACTAAACATACTAGAATCTTGATAGCCCAAGAAGTCCTTTATAGCTACAATATGTCCTTCAATAGACCTCCAAACTTGTCTCCTTCTTTGATTAACACCTAGGGGTAATACAAGTTTCTTAGATGAGTCATCTTTAAAGGATGACCTTAGTCCTTTTAGATTTGTAATCAAGACAACTCTTAAGGCTAAAGATATTGAAGATGGGCACTGATGTTTCTTTGAAACCATATGATTTTTTAGAGTCACCACTAGAATCAAATTTCTAGAATATAACCATTTATAAACTTGTAGTGATACATGCTTAAAACATATCTTGATAAATTTAGTGATGATTTATGAAAGCAAAGACAATGAACTTTTTAGATTCATGTTACACCAAGGAGAAACCTCCTCAAAACATGATAGATCCATAGCTCTTTGCAATAAATAATAGATGTTAATTATCAAATCTCAAAATTTCCTAGCACATCCCTAGTGGAATATTGTAGCATTGACAACCAAGATACAAATAAAATATCAACAAAGAAATTCACAACATAAGTTACTTATAACCCTAGATATTTGAAAGAGTCCTTGATAACACAAGTGTGATGGGTGTCTTTTCTTCTACCAACAATGGTGCCAGAAGAGTGTTGGTTCCTAGTTGTACACTTCTTACAATCAACCTTGTAAACGTGAAACAAATGGTAGGCAAAGATGAAAAACCTACTAAAATGTCATTATATTTGAGGGAGGATTTGGCATCTAGAATAGAATGAAAGTAGAAAATGACTAAGAGACACCTATAGAGGGTATGATTAGCTCCTTGTTACTTATGGCTCTACCTGAACCAAGGTGAGAGGACCTATGGGGTATCTTGCTCACATGAAGAGATTCTACAATTCAACCTCCATTAGGATTATTAACACAAAGAGACACAAATCTAACTAGAACATAGCCAAACTTGCTCACTCCATATAAGAAGGATTTTCACATATAATGAGCAAATGTTCTAGGCCAAATATAAGCTACTAAAAATAGATATGAATGTGATTTTAACCTCTACTTTAAAGTATCTTCAACAACATAGGGGATGAATAAAATATTGAAATTTTGGGATTTAAAGCATGAAATGTAGACATATGTTAAATATGTAATTTTTATGCATCTCTTAGCAAATAAAAATTATTTTATGCAAAGGGCATGTTATATGTAGGGTAGGATAGGGTAGGATAGTTAGTTATTTATAAAAAAGTGAGGATGGTGTGATGGAGGTCTTCAATAAATAGGGATTTTTTTAACATTCATGTCATCATCTCATGTAAATATATAGAAAACTCAAATGCAAGTTAATGGAATTGCCTAAAGTGATTTGTCTTTTCCCATTGAATCCATAAACCTAGGGTGCCCTAACAAGTCATTGAATAACATATTTTGAAAGATAATGCAAAGAGGGATTTATAACCTATCTCTAAGCCCAAGATAACAACCAATAATAAGCATGGAATGAGATGTCATATCAGAAACATTTTTAAAACATATTACTACACTTAATCAATAGAAAATAAAAGAGAACCACATGTATTTTCATTATTTTTTCAATAAAATGTTACATACATCAATGATTCAAAATGTTGCCATGGGGATAAGCATGATGGATTTACTCCATGTTGGATAAGGGAGGCATGTTGAGATTCTCTCAAATAATTCTAATGGCTATACAATTGTAACCACCTTATCAAGAGAGATAAAACACACACAACAATGATCCCAAAATGTGGAAGATCCTATACTAAGGAATACATAGACCAACACAATGGCCATTCAACATCTTAAATAGAAGACAATCCTTCTATTTATACTTTTTTTAATATAGAATTCTTTGTCATAACTTGAAACTTTGTAGAATAAGCCTTCAATTCTACCAAGATACTTCAAACAAGAATATGCCCTTTGTCACACCTAAGATCCTCATCCACTTGTAAGAAAATAATCATTGTTGTAACTACTTCTATAAGAAATGATGAGGACTCATAACTCCTGGAGATGTTCTTGACCACTCACTTGCATAGCTAGAGGGAAAAAATCATTTGAGGAGCTAGACAGACTTTGTCCTGATGTGTAACTACCTAAATATGCCTCTTTACACTTGCTTGAAAGGTGATTTCATGGTAGAGTCCAAACAAAATTTGTTACCATGTGCAACTTCCTAGAGATGTTAGTGAATAGTTTATTGCATAAATGGAACCTCCTAGACAACTACCCTTCCTTTTGTGCACACTATGGAACAACATGTTCTTGAAATGATGGTTTAAGAATGATCTGGTTGCAACATGAA
The DNA here is from genome assembly GCA_037957365.1 of Torreya grandis. Lineage (NCBI taxonomy): Eukaryota > Viridiplantae > Streptophyta > Pinopsida > Cupressales > Taxaceae > Torreya > Torreya grandis. The sequence continues at coordinate 2,462,869 of JARHVA010002413.1, forward strand.
AAAAAAAATGATCCATGATCATGATTAGAAACATTATCTCTAAAACAACTCATGTACCTCCTTCTATGCTTCCACTCATTTCCTAAGTAGGAAAGAGTCATCAAATTTAAATTTTAGACCAAATCTTGCCACATATTGACACCTTATATTCCACCTTGCATTTAACTAGGCATTTGCATAACTTAATAATGACTAGGCCACTTCATTGGCTCTAATATGGGCATGTATCACTCTCTTATTGGTTTTGAGCCTTTTTAAAAGTCCATCTTATCTCACAATATTAGATCTACTCATTTTAGGAAGCACATGCCATTGATATTAATCTAAAATATTGAATTCCATTAGTTATCTATAGGTCTTATGCCAAAATGGTGTTAATTGACATCTTCATGGGCTCTCTACATCCTATTCTATTAGTCCTATCAGGATAAAATGCTCTTTCTAAGTGGTGGTCCCATGTTCACTTAGGACTTCATTGAAATTTCAAAACTCAATACATGCCATAGATCAGATAGTGTACACTTGAACACATATCATCAATCTCTCATAGTGTCCTCAATCTTTAAATCATGCCCCATGAGCTTAAAACTTGTCACACCTATACTTGTCTTAGGTTCCTTTGAATATTTAGCTTTGATCATGTATCATCAGATCATATTGCTTTGTATAAATGTATGCCATTGGATCTGCCTCTACTTGAAAATAAATGACTACTTTATGGGGTCTAAAATTGATGCTCTCATAATTATCTTGGAGAATTTGAATCCCAATAGCTAGTTCCTATAGCTTAAAGTTGGCATTTACACACCCATGAAAATATGTCCATGAGACTGTCATACCTATAATTCATAAATTTCTTTAAGGACTTTGTTCTATAGTAATTTAGTTTGGGTCTTTATCTTTGGCACTCCTATTTTCTTCTTGGGACTTTTGTCTTTGACTTCTCTATCTTTGGATTTTTTTTATCTTGGGCACTTCTAATTTGGGATTTTCTTTGACACAGTCATCCTTTAACAATGTTTTCAAGAAATTTTTTATGACAATTATTTTAGATATTTTGTTCAAGACATTTTTCTTGAAGGATTTTGTCTTCACACTTTTCTTGCAAGAATTGACCCTTTGGATTTTTGCCTTTGTCAGAATAATTGTTTCAAACATTTTGTCAAAAAAAATTTCCCCAAAAAATTTGGTCTCTTGCACTTTTACTGAAGGAATTAGACCTTTACACTTTTTTTGAAATAATTAAGATTTAACTCCTTTGTCTTCATTGGGATAATTATTTCAGACATTTTTTCCAAAACAATTTCCCCATAAAAATTGAACTTGGTACTTTTCCTGAAAAAGTGTGATTCTTTTAAACTTTTTGCATGGGCAAATTTTTTAAAGGAAATATGAATTCTACTCCACAAAAAATTTACCAAAAGTACCCTTTGGCCTTTCAACATACCCTTTAGGATTATTGAAAGTACCTTTCAAAAGTTTTGTCAAGGGCACTTTCCCTATAAAATTACCCTTTAAAATTTTGGAATGGTCCTTTAGATCTCTTAAATGTGCCTTTTGGAATTTTTGAAGGTGCCCTTCGGGAATTTTGTAAGAGAAAAATGCCCAAAATAATTGATCCTTTGGGGATTTTGTAAAGGCAAAATGTCCCTTCTAAATGTGCCCTTTAGGAATTTTGCAAAGGCAAAATGACCATTCTGCAAGTGTCATTTAGTAATTTTTCAAGGGTAAAATTCACAAAATAAATGACCCTTCAAAAATTTTGTAAAGGAAAAATGACCCTTTAGACTGTTTGTAGACACTTTGGCTAAAATAAATAAGTTCTTAAAATTCTTTCAAGATTTTTGTGCAGGTAAAAATTTTGAAGGATATGTGCCCTTTAGACTTTTTTCTATCGACAAAAATTCCAAAATAAATACTACTTTACACCTTTTCTAAAACAAAGGATTTTTGTCTAGATTTTTGTGTGAGAAAAATTCCAAAAGGGAAAGTTCCCTTCATACTTTTTGTCATGGACAAAAATTCCAAAATAAATGACCCTTCAATTTTTTTTGAAACACAACCCGATGCAAAATAAGACATTGAATTCCTTTGGACCTTTTGTAGTGGACAAAATTTCTAATGGAAATAATTCTTCAAACTTTTTTTATAAGATAAATGCCCCAAAGACATATTTATTTCATACATTGTGTTCATCCAAAAACCTCAAAAAAGTCTAAGGGAAAGACACATTCACCAAGCAAAGACTAGATTAGGACTTAGCCAATTTTTGCATGAAATTTACTTTCTAAAGGAACACTTAGAGATGGAAGTTGGGATAAGCACATAGTCATTTACAATTTATAAGGGCCCAATTTCTTTAGTTCAATTTTGGGAACTATAACTAGATCTCACCTGGGGATGCATACCTCCTAAGGATGTGTGAAGAACCACAAAACATAAGACTAGGTGCCAATCCATTGGGATATAGAGTCAAGACTTAGAAATTTTGAGGAAATAATAATGAAGGCTCAACAAAACATGGTATACTTTAAAAAAATAAATTAGGAGGATCTAAAAATGAACACATGATAGAAACACAAAAGGAAATTGTACAAACAAGGCCCAAAGTATAAGGGTAATAAATCAATAGAATGACAAAACAACAACACATATACAATATGTACATTGTCCAAACTTAGTTGAAGAAATGATTTGGATACTTTCCATTACTTATAGCTCTGTAATTCTACCATCCCTTAATATTTTGAACTCTTCTAGCAGCTTGGTGGCCAAGATGAAGTAAACCCATCTCAATACTTGACTAAAGTCACTACTGCTAAGCAATAATAGGATGACACATTGAACCAAATCCTCTCTACATGGTCTCAAATATAGATAACACCAATCCAAAATATCCTAGTACTTTCTTAGTAGTTGTAAATAAACATGACTTTAGGCTACAATTAGGTGAGTACCAAGCAAGAGTGCATCAAGATAATTAATTTCATTTGTGTACTCAAGGTACTGCCTGAAAGAAATCTAAAAGAATTAATCCTTAGGAGCATATAAGATAACCCAATTTTTATTTAATGACATCTTCCAAACAACACACTTTTCAACCCCAACATTAAGAATTATTGGTTTCTCAACAACATCCACATTCCCAATGGAGTCACCCAATCCTACATCCGTGTCCAACATTTATTTCAAAGTACACTCTAGATCTTCAATTACATCATGATTGGGTAACTCATATGTTTATGTTATATTATCATCATAAGAAAACTCATATGTTAAGAAACACACCTTATTGATTGCACTCAAAAACTATTTTATAGTAGTAGCATTCATCATTTCCATGAAGGCAAAAAACTTACATTGGGAGTCTTTATAATTGAACATTAAAATATCATCATCATCATCAAATCTAGAATTAAGATCATCTACATATTCATTATTGGGATCAGTTATATCACATGGGGGATGTGGAAGAAATCACCTCTCACACCAATACATTTCTAAATCATAATTCATAGCATTTACCTTGGTATGTAATAGTTTAGGCACTTTTGTTATAGCCCTTCTATTCTAAATGCAACATCACATGCAAGCCTATGAGATAACCCTTTCTCAATTCTAGCAAAATTGTAGGACATATCTTTGATAGTGGAGGCCAATGTCTTAACACTTTCCTCAAGCTTGGCTACCTTGGATTGTGTCTTCTCTAGATCAACCATCTTTACATCAACTTGCTTGCTCAAGTGAATACCCATGGATTTTATGTTTCTCTCAATTTGGATGGCCATATTGAATTTGAAACATAGGTTCATGTGATCCTTGAACCTCAAGTAATATGCATCCTTCTTATGAAATGCATCATAGTATTTTATCAAGCACTTTATCTCACTAGGCCTAATATTTTTAGGCAACCACATCATAGCCTTGTTGAACCTTGTATTGAAGTCCTACACACACTCATTATTTTTGATATTTTCAAACTCATATAAAAGAAATATGGAATCAATTCTATCACCATATTGAATTCTTAAAACATTCAACATCTCTTCACATGAATCAATACATGCATGAGGAAAATAATTGAACCATTCATGAGTGTCTTCTTCCAGCATGTGCATAAACAACTTAATGCACAAATCCTCATGCTCAACATCATAGTATTCAATTATATTATTTAAATCCCTCAAATGCTGATCACCACCAACTGCATTATTTCCTTGGAATCTTTGAAGGCATTTCCTTACTTTGGGACTTCATTAGGATAACCTTCAATGTCATTAAAATTGACAAGTATAAACTTGGGAATTATAAATGTAGGATGTTTATTCTCATTTTGATCCCTATGCCTCATGATTGATTCAATGGTAGGTTTAGGAAAAAATGGCAAAGGGATGTGAGTGGGTGAATGAGGTGGACTTGAAGGATCAAACTTAAGAGGGGATTCAACTAGTTGAGAAGGAGCTAGATAATAAATTAGACTGTATAATTCTAAATAGTTAGAGGAATTATGATGATCTTAAGAAATAATAAGTTCAAGAAATGAAATTTTAAACATACCAAAATATTGACATCCCAAGCAATCCTTTATAGATGTAATATGTCCTTCAATAGGTCTCCAAACTTGACTCTTTATTTGATGAACACTTAGGGGTAAGACAAGTTTCTTAGATGAGTTACCTTTGAAGGATGACATCAATCCTTTTAGCTTAACAAGAAAGAGAACCCTCAAGGCTGAAGATATTAAAGATGACCACTAATCTTTCTTTGAAACTAGATAATTTTTTGGAGTCTCCACTAGAATCAAAGTTCTAGAGTATAACCATTTAAAAACTTTTAGTGATACATATTGAAACCATATATTTCTAAAATTAGTGATGATGTATGAAAATAAATATAATTAACTTTTTAGCTTCATTTTGTAGCAAGGGGAAACCTCCTCAAAACATGATATATACACATCTCTTTGCAACAAATAATAGATGTCAATTATCAAATCTCAAAATTTACTGGCATGTCCCCAATGGAATACTATGGCATTGATGGCCAAGATATAAATCAAATATCAATAGATAACTTCACAACATAAGTTACTTATAGATCTAGCTCTCTGTAAGAGTCCTCAATAACACAAGTGCCATATGTGTCTTTTATATCCCTGATAATGGTAGTAAAAAAGTGTTGGTTCCCAATTGTACACCTCTTGCACCCAAACTTACACACTTGAAAAAAATGGAAAATGAAGATAAAAAAACTTGTTATAATATCATTGCATCCAAGGGAGAGTTTGGAATCTAGAATTGATTAGATGTATAAAATGATTAAGATGCACCTACAGAGGGTATGGTCAGCTCCATGATACTTCTGACTCTACCTAAACTAAGGTGAGAGGACTTATGGGGTATCTTTCTCACATGGAGAGATTTTTCAATTCAACCTCCATGGGGATTATCAACTCAAAAAATCACAAATTTGACTAGAACACAATCAAAATCACTCACTCCACCTGGGAAGGGTTATCACATAGAATGAGAAAATGTTATAGGTGAGATACAAGCTACTAAAGATAGATATGAAAGTGATTACAACCTTTACTCAAAAATTTATTCAACAACATAGAGGCTATCTTATAAGTGGGTCTTTTGGGTGGAAAGTCTAGGCTTTAAAGCACAAAATGTAGACACATGTTAAATATATAATGTTTATGCATTTAATATCAAATAAAACTTATTTTATGTGAAGTTTGTGTTATATGCAGGGTAAGATAGGGTAGGATAGTTATTTATAAAAAATATAGGATGGTTTGATGGAGGTCTTCAATCATTAGGTATTCTTTCAAAATTCATGACATCATTTGATGCAAAGATGTATACAACTTAAATGAAAGCTAATAGAACTACCAGGAGTGATTTGCCTTTTCCCATTAAATCCATAAACCTACGGTGACCCAAAAAGTTATTAAACAACATATTTCAAAATATAATGCAAAAAGGGATTTATAACTTTGCTCTAAGCCCAAGATGACAACTAGTAATGAGCAGGGAATGAGATGTCCTATCAACAACATTTATGAAACATATTACTACACTTCATCAATAGAAAATAATAGATAACCACATGCATTTTCATTAACTTTTAAATAAAATATTACATAAATCAACATTTAAAAATGTTTTCATGGTGATAAGCATGGTGGATTTTCTCCATGTTGGACAGGGGAGGCATATAGAGATGCTCTCAAAACTTACTAATTATTATATAGTTTTAACCAATATAGAAAAATAGATAAAAACACACATAATAGTGATCCCAAAATGTGGATGAGCCTATACTAAGGAAGACATAGACCAACACAATGACCAGCACAATGGCCAACTAACCTTTTGAATACAAGTCAAGCCTTTTATTTATACATTTTTGAATCTAGAACTATGGGTCACAACATGAAAAATTGTAGGATAAGAATTCAAGCCCACCAAGATACTTCCAACTAGAATATTCCCTTTGCCATGCCTGAGATCCTCATCCACTTGCAACAAAAGAATCATTGTTTTAATTTCCTCTACAAGGAATGATGAGGACTCACAACCACTTGGAGATCTTATTGACCTATTATTTATATAGTTTGAGGAAGAAAATCATTTAAGGAGCCAAACAAATTTTGTACTTATATGAAACTACCAAAAGATTCCCCTTTACACCTACCTAGAGGGTGAATTTTATGGTAGAGGTTGAAAAAATTTTGTTATCATGTGAAACTACATAGAGATGTTGGTGAAAGGTTGCTTACATAGCTGGAACCTCTTGGATAGTTACCCTTCCTTTTTTGCACACCATGGAATAACATGTTCTTTCAATGATGGCTCACGAATGATCTAGTTATGACATGAAAAATAAAATGATCCATGATCATGATTAGAAATATTTACTCTAAAAGGACTCATGGACCTTCTTTTATGCTTTGACTCATTTATCAACTAGAAAAGAGACATCAAATTTAACTTTTAGACCAAAGATTTATATATATTGACAATTGGAATTCCACCTTGGATCCAACTAGTTATGTTCATAACTGAAGACTAACTAGGTTGCTTCATTTCCTTTAATATGGGCATGTGCCACTCTGTTATTAGTTTTGAGAATTTTTAAAATTATATCTTAGCTCATACCATTGGATCTTCTCACTTGAGCAATTACATGTCATTGATCTTGATCCAAAGGATCAAAATCTATTGGTTGTCTATAAGTCCTATACTAAAATTGTGCCACTTAGAATCTCTATGGGCTCTCTACATCCTACTTTATCATTCCTATCAAGATAATGTGCTTTTCTAAGTGGTGGTCTGACATTCACTTGGGGATTCATTGAAAATTCATGACTTAATATGCACCATAGATAAGATATTATACACTTGAACATGTATAATCAATCTCTAAAAACATGCTCTATCTTTAAATCATGCCCCACAAGCTTGACATTTGTCACACTTATGCTTTTCTTGGGTTCCTTTGAATATTCATCTTTGATCGTGCATCATCAAAGAATATTACTCTATGTAAATGTGTGCCATTTTATTGACCACTATTTGAAAATAAACTTCTACTTCACCAAGTCTAAAATTGATGCACTCACGACTGTCTTAGATCATTTGAATCATAACTACTAGTCCTTATTGTTTAAATTTGACATCTGTGCACCCATCAAAAGACATCCATGAGACTATCATACATGTAATTTGTAAATTTATTCATGGAATTTGTTCCATGGTAGTTTAGTGTGGGTCTTTGTCTTTGGCTTCTCTATCTTTAGATTTTGTTTATCCTCAACATATTTGCTTTGAGCTTTTCTTCAGCATAATTTTCTTGCAATTTTTTTTTAGCATTCTATCAAGATAATTATTTTGGATGAAATGTCTAAGATAATTTTGTCAAAGGATTTTGGCTTCACACTTTTATCATAATAATTGAGTCTTAAGATTTTTGCCTTCATAAGAATAATTGTTTTAGATATTTTGTCCAAAAAAATTTCCCCAAAAAATTGGTCTCTTGAACTTTTTCCAAAATGATTAGACCTTTGCACTTTTTCCAAAAGAATTAAGACTTATCTCCTTTATTTTCATTGGGAAAATTGTTTCAGACATTTTTTCCAAAATGATTTCCCCATAGAAATTGAACTTGGTATTTTTCCCAAAGAAGTGTGATTATTTTAAAAAATTTACACATGAAAAATGTCCAAAGGAAATAGGACTTATAATCTATAACAACTTTGTCAAAAGTACCCTTTGGGCTTCTTAAAATTACGTTTTGGAAGTTTTATCAATGGCACTTTCCCTATAGAATTACTTGTTGGCCTTTTGGAATGCTCCTTTAGATCGCTTGAAAGTCCCTTTTATAATTTTTGAAGGTACCCTTCAAGAATTTTGGAAGGGAAAAATACCCAAAATAATTGATCCTTCAAGGATTTTGCAAAGGAAAAATGGTCCTTTTGAATGTGCCATTTAGGATTTTTGAAAAGGCAAAATGACCCTTCTATAAGTGTCCTTCAAGAATTTTGCAAGGGTAAAATGCCTAAAGGAAATGACCCTTAAAAATTTTGTAAAGGAAAAATGACCCTTTGGACTATTTGTGGACACTTTGGCTGAAATAAATAATTTATTACAATTATTTTGGGTTTTTTGTGTAGGTAAAATGTCTGAAGGATAAGTACCCTTTAGATTTTTTATCACAGACAAAATTTTTGAAATAAATAATACTTTACACCTTTTCTAAAACAAAGGATTTTCATCGAGTGTTTTGTGCAGGAAAAATACTCAAAGGGAAAGTGCCCTTCAGAATTTTTTCCATGGATAAAAAGTATAAAATAAATTAACCTTTAGATTTTTTGTGAAACACTTAGCCTGATGAAAAAAAGGCATTTAATTCCTTCAAAAATTTTGTAGTGGACAAAATGTCCAATAGAAATAAGCCATCAAACTTTTTGTCTAAGATAAAAGGCCTAAAGACATATTTTCATTGGATATTATGTTCATGAAAAAACCTCAAATAAGGCTAAGGGAAAGACACATTCAATAAGAAAATAATATATTAGGACTTAGATAATTTTTACATGAACCTGACCTTTCAAAGGAACACTTAGAGATGGAAGTTGGGCTAAGGACATAGTCATTTACACTTGACAAAGGCCCAATTGATTTAGTGAAATTTTGGTAAATAATACCACATGCTCTTACAACCTATTAAAATTTAGGGAAGGAAGGATCATTTGTATAAATATTCACACACATCTCAATAACAACAATTTCATACTTTGCATCACAACAAGAACATTCAAGGATTACAAAGTACATGTTATGGAAACATAATTACATGAAGTTAAGTAAGATAAAATATAATAATTTCAATCTTATAATTTAAAACACACAACAAAATTAGAGTATGGCACTTTTGGATCATTATCCACATTTTTGAGTTCTAGAGTAGTCAACATTGGGTCTTAGACATGCTCGATGAAGTTCAGTAGTTATGTTTTTAGATTTCTCTTTTCCTAGGGTCCCTTTTATATTTTGGCTGAGTCTCAGCTCCATCCATTATCTTCATGTGGCACCCTAGTACCCATTTAACATGAAGAAGTTCTAAACTTCCCAAAGAGAAATACCTACTTGACATGTGTTTTCTTAATGTTTATCCAAGGGAGGTTTATTTCTATCATACTTTCACATAGTGTCATTAGCTAACAGGATAATAGATATGGCCCACCATTTAGTTTCAAAGAGGGACATATAATTTCCACATGGTTCCCTCACATTAATTTTTGCAAAGGAATGATTGGCTTCCCCATGGGTAGCACTAGATCACCATATAATGTCACGACATTCCTTGAGACTAAAGGATATTTTATCAGGACTTAGGATCATGCCATTGGCTAATGGATTCAGGAAGGAAACCCACCATGTAGTTACAATCAAGGAAATAAACCCACCATACATCATTCCAGTGATCATTGAGATCAAAATTTTCCTATTATACCTTTGAATAATGCCATTAGATGAGAGGAGTGGGTACCCCTTTCCTAACAAGCATACTATAGGTAGTTCCAGAGGCAAACACGTGTTACCACCATACTTATTATAAGTATAGTGGGTATCATAAGGTATTATGGTTCTGCCATATCTAGGATTGGGAGGGCTGATTGGAATCATGAGATAGAGATCCTTAATCAATCATAATGGTTTCATCATGAGCACAAGTGCCTATTCTATGTGTCATTTCCTTAAGAGGTTGTTGTGCCTATATAAGCCTAGTTTTTTTCTTTTTTAAGGGGCTGGTATATGATCAATTTTTTTTCTATCATCATAGAGCACTCATTTGTAATAGTATAATTTTATAATAGAAGTATCTATTAGTTATTTTGTCTTTCATTCTAAGCTTCCTCTTACAGGAAGAATCATTTTTTTTATATTGTGCCTTTTTGCCTCTTGTATGATGTTTTCTACCCACCAATGAAGAGGATGTGATGTTCTATGTCAAAATAAGTAAATATTTATTATTGTTTATTATTTCCATTCTATGATTTTATATTATTTGTTCTTTTTTATGTTATATAATTTAATTCATGCATATGCTCCTTTAATATTCTATGATGTTTGAATATTTAATCTATTTTATGTAATCATAGGTCAATACTTTAAAGATTTTGGTGCATCACCTTTGTTTGTTTTTATTTTTAGTTTTACTTTCATTTATTCTTTTCCCTTTTCCCCAAATTGATCTAAAGAGTCATCTTTCAAAACCATGGAGGTTTCTTTATAGACTGCATTTAAGTCCCACATCTGTAAAGCTTCCCATAGAGAGTTGTTTGCCTAGAGCAAAAGGTTTAGGCATCAATAATTTTCTATATTTTGGCATGCCCAATGGGACTCAAACAATTAGTCTACCTAGATATAAGTTAGAGTGTATGACTAATAAGCCCATTATAAGGTCAAAAATAGAAAATAATCTAGGTTTGTTATCACCACCTTTGGTAGCTACAACTTGCCAAAGAACCGTAGATTAAGTACAACACAACAACCATAACAAAGGGCCATCCAAGGACTATTGAAGAAATTTTTGGCATGAAATAATGGTATCCCACTCATCCCTATAGTATCCTTAGCTACATGGGATCATATTCCTACTAATGCATTGATGGCACTCCCCAAATTCTTAAGAGAAATTTTCAAAAGCATAGCGGAGCATCTTCAAGATGTTATAAAACATTTATAATATGCATTATGTCACATAAAAAAATGTATATTTAAGGCTACTAACCACCTATTTCAAATGGAGATCTCTTGGTTGGTACCAATCCCTACTACCCAACTCCATCACCACTTAGGATGACTTGGAAAATATGTTATTTGAGTGATTTAATGAGAAGGTAGACAGGTCATCTCTCCAATAACAACTAATCACTATCAAAATATCCCTATAAGAAGCTATGTTGATTTTAATACTAGGTATGATAAGACCTAGAAAAGGATCCCAATAGAGGCTCAACCACCCATAGGTATGGCTATTATCTTTTATCTAAAATAATTTAAATCGAATATAACTATCATGATTTAGTCTCTTGGAGGCTAGATGTATATGAGTTAATAGTTAGAGCTAAGAATAAATTGATAAACACTATGAATCTTCCTCCTTGGCCACTAATTTCAATGTTCCTAGAGATATTGATGCCACTATAAGAAGTTTTGAACACCTCATAAGTACTACCTTCCATATGTGTATATCTACCTACTCAAGAAAGCACATCTTCTTCATCCTTGCTAGCCATGAAGATGAACAACATGAAGATCATCTTTTCGAACATCTCTAATAAGATAGTAAACTCAGAAGGTAGAAGGCCATGCTCCTAAAACCTCTTTTCAAAAATTACCAAGAAAGGAGGATACCCTAAGAGAATAACTAGTACCAAGAGAGGCAGAGATTGAATCATCAGGCACCAAATCATCAAGTGATAAACCATTAGACAAAACCCACGAATGAAATTATTTTAGTCCTTAATCCTTTGTAAATGGTCTCACCAAATGTAAATAAATAACTATTCACAGGACAAAATAACTTAGTGAATGATTTGAATTCATGGTGTTTCCCATGCAATTATGCTTATATAACCCATAATTGCCTAAGAGACAATTCGTAAAAAAAGGTTGTTGAATAATAAAGGTAAGGGAATACACCTAATTTAGTGTCTTATATATATCAATCCCTAGGTGCTGAAAATTCTATCTTAATGGTGCATATGTAAAAGATGTCCTTAGGTTAATAAGAGGAGATAGCCTTGGAGAATTTACTTTTCTCTTAGGTAGAGGGTGAACATGTAGTATATGTGAGTGAGATCCTAGTATTGAATGTCATGTGAGTCTAATTAAAATATTTCACCTTATCCAAAAAGAGACCAATAAAGACCCAAAAAGCCTTCACAAGGCCTATTGTGACTTTTAATAACAACCCAAGATCCCAACCACCACCTACGACTTATCAAAAATGGAAGGAAATAACACAAAATAATCCAAGAGACCCTAAGGTCTAACCATAAGGGTATATAATGTAGTATAATAATTAAAGAAGGCTCATGCTATTGTATCCCCTTGGGATATATTGTCTATTCTTGAGTAGCAATATTTATTGAAAGAAGCATTGAAAGACTAGGAGAAACCTACATAAGCTATCCTAAATATAGATCTGACATGAGACAAAGGAAAGGAAACCAACAACAATATGTAACCTCATGTGACATCAACATTCATCTACTCTCATGCAGGGGTAAGTAAGATGAAACCTACCCCATTCTATTTGATTCTCATTATAGGAAATAAGTTATTGCACAATTCCATGATCGATTTTGGTGTTATCATCATGTTAAAGCCCAAGAATATTGTGGATGTATTGTAAATATGGTATGAACCCTTAGAAAAATGGGTGATGTAACTAGATGAGAAGTTCAAACCATTGGTGTCATCAAAACTCTTCCCTTGACCTTGTACTATTGTCTAATCATGATAATTCCCCAATATTCCATGGTGATTGACATCCCACCAATCTTTACACTTTCTATCAAGATATTTCACCACCAAAATAGGTGGATACTTATCTTTGTACTAGTCCCATCTAATCTTGAGGACCAAATATGGCTCAAATATAAAGGTTTTGTCTAAGCCTTTGTGTCAAAAACACAATAGATGAGGCTATGGTAAATTTCAAAGCAATGCACACTTATTTATCTATGAGAGATGCATTATGTATAAATTATTTAAGAGGAAGAAGTGGATGACAATAGGAACCTAGAGGAAGAGGTCCTCATTAATGAGTTTATTTAGAATTATCCTTTCATGAATTTTGATGCCACTAGCCTTAGGACCTATGTAATCCATTATGAGGATTAGGCCATCCCTAAGGTCATGAAGAAGGAGGATACAAACAAATAACCTAAAGGTGAGTCCAATTTTTAGACCCCACATTTCGATGGTGCAAAATGTAATACTAGATATTAGGTTAGGCATCTCATTAGTGTCTCTGTCTAGGAAAGATACCCTATAAAATTTTTAATTCTAATTCATCTACACAAATAGTGAATCCAAATATGAAGCACTAGTCCATAGCCTCAACCTCACTAAGTGCATGAGTGTGAAGAAGCTAAAAGTGTTCTAAAATTCTTAATTAGTGGTGAGACATGTAAGAGGAGTCATGGTTGTGAATAATGTCTACATGAGATCCTACTACCACCAAATATGGGATTTGATTGAAGCATTAGAATATTTAAACATTCAAATCATCCCTAAGACTATGAATTTAGAGGTAGATAGGATGGTGACAATCAATTCCCAATTTGATTCAGTGGTAGATTTGTTCACCAATGAGCAAGTAGTGTGGGTGATCATCAGACCTACCATTCCCAACAATGACCAAAACTAGCAAATGTTCAAAAATTATGCCTAAATAATTATGTTTATCTAGAAATCATGTAAATTTGTAGAGTAGTTTAAGATGAAGATTGAATAAGCCTATGGGGATCAGATCATGTAACTAAAATTTAATAAGCTACCAAAGGAGCTGATCACCCTAGATAACATTTTTAATTCTAATGATGTAAGGACTGATAAATGGAATTTTGTCATAAATAAAAGTGACTACTCTAATCTTGATGTTGGATAATGAAGTAAAATGAATGTTAGTAAAGAGGTTCCCTAAAAAGATAAGGACTAACTAATATCTTTTTATAATAAATATGAAGGAGTGATAGTTTGGACCTACAACAACCAAAAGGGGTATGACCATGAGGTAATTCAACATACCATCGATCTATTTAAGGGATCCAAACCTATCCAGTAAAATCAATGGCTTGTAAACCTAAAAATTGAGTTCCTTATAGCTGAGGAAATAAGTAAATTGATCGACTCAAGAATTATCTATCCCATCAAGCATTTGACTTGGGTATTCAATCTAGTTCTAGTGAGGAAAAGTAATTGAGAAATATAACTATGTGTGGAGTTTTAAGATTTAAATAAAGTATCTCTAAAGGATAATTATCCCCTTCCTTATATGGAATATATCTTCCAGATAGTAGCAGGTGTAGAAATGTTTTCCCTGTTGGATGGATTCTTGAGGTATAACCAAGTATGGGTTAATGAAGGGGACCAACACAAGACCAATTTTACTAAAAATTGGGGGACTATTACATATGAAAATATCAGTTTTAACCTCTCTAATATGGAGGATACCTTTTAAATATCCATAGACATATATTTTTAAGGCCTAATCAAAAAAATCATCCTCATTTACTTTTATGATCTCATTATATTATCTAAGAAGATGGAAGACCATTTCAACCATCTAAAAAATATTTTTAAAAGGTGCCAAGAATTTAAGAAGTCTCTCAACCCTAAGAAATGTGTTTTTGGAGTCCCTCAAGGTAAGCTTCTTGGATACATGGTATCCAAAAAAGGAATCTCGATTTATCTTGATAGAGTAAAGTCCATCATGGATTAGCATTATAAGTCCATAAGAAGGGAATTTAATCTTTCCTAGGGAAAATCAATTTCATCAACAGGTTCATATATGACTTCATGGGATTGGTAAGGCCAATCACACTAATGCTAAAGAAATACCAACCCTTAAAATGGACCATATAAGGGAGAATAAAATTTGAAAAGATTAAGGACGTAATATCCACCACCTTTTTGCTAGTCAATCTTGACTTCTTTAGATATTTCATCATATATGTCTATGGGAGTGAACATAGCCTAGTGGTTGTGCTAACTCAAAGGTCAGAAGAAGGGATAAGTGAACACATGATTGATTTATATTCAATAAAATTTCATAGGTATGATACCAAGTACAATTTCATTGAAAAATAATCCTTCACCATCATCAAAGGTCTATAAACATTTAGGCACTTGGTAGCGGGGATCAAGATAATGGTATATGTGGCACATTCTTGCATTAGAGAGTACATAATGGAAGGAAAGGTCACTTAAAAAAAGTATGATTAGATTAATAAGATCTTAGAATATGATGTTGAAGTAAAGACATCTAGGGTGATCCAAGGAAGATTTCTTTATGAGTACCTAGCTCAATGCATAGGTGCTCTGATAGAAGGACAAGATATACCAAAAACAATTTTACTAAATCAATATGAAGCTAACAATTCCTAGATTGATGATAGGAACTACTTTATACAAATCATAAAATATCCAAATAACTTCCCCTCATAAAATAAGAGATTATATAGGTTATAATCGGCTAGCTACACACTAGTCCAAGGAGTATTGTTAAAGAAAAACTCTTATGGAGGTCTACTCTGATGCATTAGAAAGCACAAAGTGGAGAAGATCCTCTAGAATTTGGATTTCACCCCTCTAGGTGGCTATTTATTAGAAAATACCATCATGACTAAGATTGGGCATGCAAGATAATACTAACAAACCATATTTATTAGAATCTACTTGAAACACTTCAACCAATTTACCATTCTTCCCCTTGTATATAGTTATCTAGTTGCCTTTCTTTGTTATTGTTTCCCTTTTTAGGTTTGTTTTCTTTCATTTTTTATTGTTTCCTTTTGAATAAATGGCATTAACATAAATGGCTCATATTATTTCTAGGTGTTTGTACCTTGGCTCTCCTTATTTTTGACACATTATCTCAAAGAGCATTATCTACCCCATTCCCCTATCATTAATGCCAAATGCTCCATATTACATGATCCCCCATGAGGATCGATGTAAATATCTTATGAGTTTCTTATCAAATGTGTGTACCACCTTTTATATTTATAGGGTACTCAATTTAAAAAATAAAATGATGATCATTCCTAGAATCATTAGCTTATTAAAACCTCTCTCCTAATCAAAACAAACATTTTAATGCCTAAGATTCTTTAAGAGAACTAAGTAAAGAACATTGAAAAATTAAGTAAAGCATCTTAAGGAGAGAGACTTGAGCCAAGAATCACAATATTTATGAGTGGGATTTGATATTTAGGGCCTTACTTGAATCATAGAGTGAAACATTTGATAATTTTTTTTAAAATTGAGACATCTACATCCTCATCTAATAGCGAAAAGCATTTGAGGAAGTAGAGAACCCATAGGCTGGGTGGTCATGAAGACCTTCCCCCATAGTATGTTGTAAGAAAATCACATGCTTCATTTTTTTCTGATATAAGGCCTAAGGTGCTAAATGTTTATAACATTTCCAAGGGGAACTATAGGGATCTATCATTGGTCATAGATTATGTAGATGTGATCTTTGATCCCAAATTGGTAAAAAACTTGAATAACCTGAGGGAGGGAACCCATTCCCAAATGATTGAAAATGTGAGGAGAAATTATTATGAGTCATTTAGGTATAGGAATTAGAACTCCACACTAGCCCAGTACATATTTTCTCTTGTGTACCCATGCTTGGAGATCACCACCTTGTGTGTAGATAGATACAATGCCAATAATAGTGTTATTATAGGCAATAACCACCTCAAAGTGGATGTTAGTATTGATGCCAAAAGGGAGATGCTTGGACTCTTGAGAAACCTCAAAATTATTGTATGTTGTATAGAGAGCCTAAATAATATCTAAGACACTCAGGTTCACAAGATAAAATTCATAAATTTATTCCTCTTGAGAAACTATACTGAAGTGCCTTATGTGACCATCACTCTCATTAGCTTTGTGATGTAGCACATAAAAGATGCCCTTTATATATTGGCATTTATCTATGTCATGGAATCATATTCTCACATCATCAAATTTAAATTGGGGGGTGTCTTCCTTTTGAGGATGGTGAATAAGGAGAAGGTTTATAGGATGGACTTTGTATATTCCATCACCACCACCATGCATAATGAGCTAGAAAAATTCTTGACACTAAATACCTTTAGGTATTCTTCTTTCCTCCTTTACCTAATCATATATCATCACTCCTAATTATTCTCTTCATACTTCACCTTAGACTCCATTAAGTTAATAACTCACCCTAACACGATGATCCCCATCACCATGTGGACCCACATCTTATCATCCACATAAGACTATTATGGGTTTTCAAAATCCTTCTTGTCCCTAATCCTGATTAACCTCAATTAGGACACCATCACCTTTATAATGATATACAACCAAAGGTCATGGCTAACTGATGTAATAATTTTTATTGACTAGTTATTCAAGACCCATTTCACCTTTATTTAGGTGAATGAATTCAAGGAGGAGCCATTTTATCTCTCACACCTACTCATAAATAGGACCTTGGACTTAGAGATGGCTCACTAACTTGACATGGTTAGCTTAGTATATGGCATGGTCCATAAGAAAAAGGCCCTCTATAATATCTCCTTCTCTAGAGGAGGCATCATGGTGGTGAAAAGGTCATAGGAGTGCCTTCTTGCACTCAAGCTTGTAGAGCTTAGCCTTGACCAGATTAATGATAAATCATATCCTTCAAAGATATCATAGATCTAGATAGAGCCTTCAAGGATATAAAGAAGAAGACTCAACCCAAGGAGGAAGAGTGTATTCCTTTAAAGGTTTCTCTTTATAACTTGTAAATTTTATGGGTTTCACTCCTTTTTTAAAAAAATTTCCTTAACTAGTCTATGAAACCAAAAAAATTGGGTCTTTCCATTTGCAGGCAGATTCCCCTTCAAGTCACTAAGAACTATGGATCATTATCCACATTTTTGGGTTTTGGAGAAGTCAACATTGGGTCTCATATGTGCTTGGTGAATAACATCAATTGTGCTTTCAGCTTTCTCTTTTTTTGAGGTCCCTTTTATATTTTGTCTAAGTCTCAACTTTCATCCATTATCACCATGTGATAACTTGATTCTCATTTAACATAAATAAGTTCTTGAATTCCAGAGGAGAATCACCCACTCAACACATATTTTCCTATTTCTTATCCAATAGAGTTTTATTTTTATCAGACTTCAAATAGTACCATTGGCCAATGGGATAATAGATGGGGCCCACCATTTGGTTGAAAAAAAGGATGTGGAATTTTCATGTAGCACCACTATGCTCCTTTTTTTAGAGGAATTATTAGCTTCCCTAGGGGTAGCACTGGCTCACCACATGGTGTCATGATGCTCACCAGGAGTAAAGGATCTTTTGTTAGGACTTAGGATCACACCATTAGTTGATGGAGTTGGGAAAGGGACTCACCAAGTAGTTACAATAATGGAAACAAACCCACCACATGTCATCCCAATGTTCCTTAAGATCAAAATTTTCTTATTATACCTTTAAACAACACCATTAGATGAGAGGATGGGTCCCCCTTTCATTAAAAACATGCTATAAGCACTTCTAAAGGTGGATATGTGTCACCACCATGCATCTTCTAAGTGTAGTGGGCATCATAAGATGTTGTAGTTGTACCATATCTAGGATAGGGAGATTCAATTGCAATCATGAGCTAGAGATCCTCAATTATTTATAATGGCCTCCTTATGAGCACAAGTTCATGTTCCATGTATCATTTCCTTAAGAGGCTATTATGCCTATATAATCTAAGCTCTTTTCTTTTATAAAGGGCTGGTAGATGAATAATTATTTTTTATATCATCAGAGAGAAGCAATTTTTAATAGTATAATTTTATAATAAAATTATCTAAAATTTATTTCATCTTTCATTCTACAACCTTAATAGGTTCCCCTCACAAGAAGAATAAATGTTGTATACTGTGCCTTCTAGCCTCTTGTATGATGTTTTATACCCATCAATGAAGAGGATGTGGTTATCTATGTCAAACTGAGCAAATATTTATTATTTTTTGTCATTTACATTATCTTCTTCTATATTACTAGTTTTTACATACATTATAGACTTTAATTCATGCATATATTCCTTTAATAGTCTATGATGTTCAAAGATTCAAGCTATTTTATGCAATCATAGGTTAATACTTAAAAGATTTTAGTGCATCACCTTAGATAGTTGTTATTTATAGTTTTACTTGAATTTATTCTTTACCCTTTTACCTAAATTTATCTGAAGAGCTAGATTCTGAAACCTTAGAATTTACTTTACAGATCGTATTTGAGTCCTACATCTAAAAAGCTTCGCATAGAGCATTGTTCACCGAGAGTGAAAGTTTTAGGCATTAATAGTACCAAAATTAAAGCCAACCATTTTATAATGAAAGAAACATATTAGCAACTAAAATCATATTATATAACATTTAAATCAATTAATGATTTAAAAAAACTTCTACTCTACATGGTGTGTGTAGGGTTACCATTTCACTATATCATCCCCTAAACTACCTCCATCTATAACACTCTCTTTGATGATGCTCTCCCTCCATCATAGTTTGAGGCATGGACTCCATCCTACATCCACCTTATAGCAACAAAGGTAATTATCCTGTATCAAGATAAAATCTATAATATATTGTTGTAATGAAATGAGTAATCATGATCATTATGTATATAACATATAAGTACATCTAACTCAATAAGTTAATGATCATGAAAATAAGAAACATATAATTGTCCAAACATTAGTATATAAAATCAAACTTATCAAAAAAAGTTATTATCTAATCATTAACCATAAAATCCAAAAATCAATAGGTTAGCAAATCTAGAGAGAAATCAGGATGTAACACTATGCATTCAAAAGACTTTTCTCACAAGACAAGATTCTTCTCTCTAAAAGAAGTATGAAACTCTAATAATTTAATCCTTAAGTATAACTATGGATAATTAGATGTGAAAATGAATTATTATCTCTCTCTCTAATGAAAATGGAGTGAAGGATGCATATATATATCTAGATCTAACCTTAAACCATTCTAATGTTTTAGATGATATAATCATCTCAATCAACCTATTTCTTTAAGAAATAAAGTAGTTAGGTATCAAACTAAGTTTATTAGGTCAGTCTAGTCTTGTAACATGCTCATTTCCCAAAATAGGGTTAACCCATTCAATTGTGTTTGGAGGATGGTAAAAAGAAGATTGGCTTAGGTTGGGGATATTGCTTAGGGAGTTGTATAATGGCATGAAACATGTAAAAATAGGTAGTATAAATATGAAATAAACATTTAGACATGTAAATATACTTTATTATAATTTATGTTATATTTTATATTTATACTTTTAGGATGTTTTAGAGTGGTTTTGGACCTCTAAGAGTTATAATTTAAATTTTATGTTTTGGAGGGTCCTAATGGATTTCAAACATGGCCAAATTTTAGGGTTATAGGATTTTAGACTTAACCATATTTCATGATTTCAATATTTCAGGGAGGCATCATAGTAGGTAAATGGGTAAACACTCTAAATAAGTTATAATACTATTACGAATCATACAAAGCCACAATAAATTTTTAAAACACCAATGGTTTTCCCACCAATTTCCTAGTGCACCATTTTAGGCACGCACTTAGAGAGATTAAACCTCAATAGGTTATTACAAGAGGGAAAGTATTAGTAAGTATTAAAGATTAAAAATATTGTGTACATATAGTTACATTCATAGATTTTATAGCTATCTTACCCTTTTGACGTGAGGTAACTCCCAGTTCCTAATTTTCCCTCACCTTAAAGGTGGGGCATATTAGTGAGGGAATGATTGGGAGAATGTTCTTTCTATATATAGAAAAATTATTAGATTCAGTGGCATCATGCTTTAGAAGTATGTTATTCAACTCATTTAATATTTGTTACTTATATTAGTTCTCAAATTTAGTGGGGGCATGGCATATGGACATGTATTACACACATTCATAGTTTCTAAATTTAGTGGGGGCATGCTTTAGAAGCATGTTCTCCACACTCATTCAATTTTGGTTACTTATATCAATTCTAAAATTCAATCAGGGCATGTCATATGGACATGAATTTGAAACTTTAATAGTTTCTAGATTCATTGGGGGTATTTTTTGGAAGTATGTTCTCCACACTCATTCAATATTTGGCACTTATATCAATTTTCAGATTTAGTAGAGGCATTTCATATAGACATGGCTTACACACATGTACATTTTCTAGATCTATTGGGGGGAATGATTTGGAATCATACTCTCCACACTCATTCAATATTTTCTACTTATACCATTTTTATATTTAGTGGGGGCATGCCATATGGACATGGATTCCACACATTCATAGTTTCTAAATTCAGTAGGGGCATGCTTTGGAAGCTTGTTCTCAACACCTATTATTATTTAACATACCTAGATTATAGTGGGGGCATGTTTTAGAAACATTCCCCCTATATTAGTACTTATATCAATTTAAAAATTTATCCAAATATATTTGGGGCATTATTTGGAAGCATGTCCTCCACAATTACAAAGTTATATGAATTTCCCAAATAACACAATTATATGATTTAGATTCATAGTTGTGTTAGATATCTATACATTGGTACCTTTTTTATACATAGTTTCAACATGAGACATATCTAATGTAAATATTATATGCAACATGTTCCTAATATTATAAAATCCAAACCATTTTTAGATTAAAAAATCATTGCATGTACTGATACCCCATGGACCTTTACATGCTTTATTAAACCAATCTATTATTGTAGTCGGTTTAACTTTCGTTATGGTTGAGGTGATCAAATCCATCGATATTGGAAATTTTTTAGGTTGGATATAGTTATATCAACCAACCTCAGTAGGTTATAAGTATCATTGGGTTCCATGATTGAGCTAATCTTAACTACTAGATGAAAACTCACTTTTACTCCAAATTTGGGGGCATGTACCTTCCAATATCTATCTCTCTCTATCTCCTTGGATATATGCACTTAAACATTTATCTATATTTATCCTAATCTCAGTTTTAGAGCCTTACAATGATACAAATTTTGTAAAATAACTTGGAAATAGGTAAGGTGGTTACATTGACACATAGGTGTACTCCTAAACCTTGCTCTTTCAATTTTAAATCTATTTCAAAATAATTTAACCCAAATTATATGCACTAATTTTACACTTTAAAATGTTTTTGGTTGTAGATTAGTCACTATAAAATCACTCAAATTCAATTCAAACAAATACAAAGTATGCATATATACCCAAGTAGTTATTCATTTCCTTTAAACTAGTAATGTCATTACTATATTAAAAGGGGGAAACTATAGATGACAGTTTTTGATTATGTAGCACCTCAATATTTTACACTTTCAAAACTTAAACCTTGGTTGTTTCTCTTAGTCATACACATTTATTTCTTTTTCAAGCCTCACATTTTCTCTACCTTGTTCTCTTTATCCTATCTCTTAGTTTGACTAGTCTTATATTAATGACTCAGATATCATATCTTTTCAAAAATTCCTAAAATGTACTTATCTTACACCTATGTAGGTTATGGTAATGTACTTATTATCATACTCCCTAGATACTATTATATGGGATAAACAATAGCATCAATGTTACTAGCTTAACCTGACATAAGTATCCAATTCCCAAAATTCATTGAATTTGAAAATGAAATGTAGCCTAATTGTTTTCATAAGCACTCTAACGAAAATTATCTCTTGATAGGAATGATATAAATATAATATCAACCTTCATTAATTCCTCACATAAAAATTTGACCAAATAGACCTAGGAACTTATCAAAATCACTCTATCAAGCATTTAATTAATCAAAAATTACCTATTTCCATACCATTCATAGGTATAATACATATATATGTCTAAATTACTAAAGGAGAAGTCATAAGGTTTTATTTTCCAAGTTACAAGATAGGTAACTATTTTACTTGTTTTACACACATTGTATGATTCACACACAAGACAACATTTAGCAAATAACTACGTGAGTTTGAGTCCCTCTTTTAGAGTATTAGATATGTAGGTAGTACCCTTTGCTATTGGGTCATTGTAATTCATCTCAAAACTATGTTCCCACTAAGCCATTTTTCCCCAAGGTTACATTAAAGATGGAAAGCTAGGTTTTGCTATTTTAAAAGGAGCAACAATCGATGACCCACATATAAATGCACTTGAGTGAATGATAAGCAAAAACTCAAATAATTTATGTAGTTACATCATGTTTCACTAAATATTCCATATAATACACTAGCATTGGACTCAGACAATAGTGCTGACATAACCATCTAGGGCTAATGCAATTATATAGAGATTTAGATGCACCATATCTAGAATCTAACAAATTTTATATAACTATCTTCCCATCTACTTTCAACCTATTATAGATTTACATCAACATTGGTATCATAACAAGTTAGTTACATCATTTATTTGTCATGTATTTATATATCATAGTTATAATATCTATTATCTTAGTTTTATAAATTTAATTTATGGTACATCTGACTTTATCATTTAATTGGCCTACTGTAGATTTGATATTCACCCATGTTCCCTATCAATTCTATATTATTAATCATTCCTCCTACTTTTGATGTGTTATGGTACATGTTAATGATTTTAATATTTATTATGGTATAAAATTAAATGGAATAATGTATGTATGAATGGTTTAGATATTTACCTTTATTGAATTACTTTTCTTGGATTTCTAACAATAATTCCAAAATTAAAAACTATTTACAAGTTGAGAAACCTTTATTTAATATAAAATAGGACAATATGCACCAATTGTATAGAGTAACCATGATAATGATTATGTTTTATGCATAAGGACTAAAAGATTAATTTGTGAAAGAATTAGTGCATCATGATATTGAAGACCGTAATTACACCATTTTTAATACACATAATGATCTTGACTCAATAAGAAATAACAATGTAAATTAAAAACATTTGTAATAATAAAAAAACTATGTAAATATGACATAAGGAAAAGTAACAGATGACAAAATATAAGTTCACATAAAAATATAAGTAAATGATTAATCAAATGAAATAAAATTAAAAGACACGAGGAGGAAAATGACATACAAACTAATCAAATGGCCATGTGGATGTCCTAGGCTCAATTTGAACCATTGGTAATTAAGATCCACAACAACATTGAATGTTTGATGAGAAAGTCCTAAAAAAATAAAGTCGTATCGTATTTTATGGTGATGAAAAGAAATGGGAAATGTTGAAATGATATGTGATTGATATGATGGGATGATGTAGGTTATTGCTAAGCTAACCCTATAGACTCCACATCTCTAATTTTTACCTAATTAATTTATTATGGATAAATTCTATTTGGGAATATCAAGCCAAATATAGTTATCTTGATACAATAATGGATGAAAAAGTGGTGATGTAGTGTGAAGTTATGATAAGTATACGAGTGATTTCCCTCCAAATAAAAATTAGTGAGTGAATGATGTTATAATTAAAATATAGATGTATGGTATATTTGGATGCATAGATAATATTGTGTTTAGATATGAATATATAAGTGATAATAAGGGTCACATATAACATATTTCCCCTGAGCATGAGCAAAGACATGTTTATATAAATGCAATGGGAAGAATCTAAGATAATATTTTATGGGTGGATTGTGGAATAAGTGACTCAGTGGAAATATATAAGTGACTAATGTGATGGGATGCCCCTAAGTAACTAGGGTATATATAGATAATATATTACATGTGGTGCCAAAAACTAGTTTTCACCATGGTATTTACCCAAAGTGACAGTAAACTAGTTTTCACTTTTGGACATTTGTTTTATTTCTCTTTTTATTGATTTTTTTATTTTTTTAACTTTTTTTTATATTTATATTTATATCTATATCTATATTTATATTTATATTTATATTTATACTTTTTTACACTTAGGATATGTACAATAATAATAGAATGGTTTATGCATAGAAATGTTTGAGGTCATGATGTTTATGGGATCATCAAACTCATATCCATATTACATGGTCAATTTTTAAGGTTTGGATCCATATTTGGCAATGATTATGTATGGACACCATTTTGGTTTGAATTTCCCTTTCTTCTCTGATTCTCATTTATGTTTAATTAGTTTTCTTTGAGAACAAGATCACCAATTTAGAATTAGCTTGATTTAATCCTCTTATTCCAGATATGATGAAGGTATTATGGTATAATTATAAGTGTATTCATAATTAAGGTATTTCTCATCAAGGAGGTCAACATCACTTACATGTGAAATACAATAGGATTCATCATCAATTATATTTTTTAAAGATATGTGAAAAGATAGGATATCAACTTCAATGTGTAATATTTACTATGTGCCATAAGTAAAAGAGTATGGCGTTTCCCCCATAGATGTGTGGAGACTTTTATGGTATACCCTTAAGCCAGGATAAAGTTATGTGTTCCAATCATAGATGAATGCATTGACAAATATTTTGATATTTTTAAGATGTTTTTATTGTTTCCTCAACTTGGCCATTACATTTTAGGTAGTATGGAGTGGAATAATTATGTTTAATATGATAAGTATGTCAAAGGGCCTTAAATTAATTATTTCTAAATTATTCCTCATTGTCATAAATGATATCGTATGGTATTCCAAAGTGATAGATAATGTGTTTTAAGATAAACATGTAAATTTTCTTATTTGTGAAATAAAGGCATTACTTCAACATGATAAGTAAAGTATTTTTTTAGTGGTAATAATATGATTGTGGCCATCTAAATAATTAGGATTGATTTTACCAATGATTTCTAACCCCCATGTCAAAAATGGACAAGGTGTAGTGATGGGTTTTAAGGCTTGTAATAGGCTATGGGTAATATCATTATGTTTCTAGGAAGGATCACAGTTTTTAACATATGCACACGGATTAAATTCCACTATAGGAAAAAAAAAATAACCCCCACACAATATTTTCTTAGCAAGGATTATGCCACTATAATTATCACTACAAATTCCCTCATGAACTTCTCCTATGGATAAGGTACACTCTTCATAAATTAAGCACATTGAAACATTTACATCATAGTTTCTTTGATATAGGGTATTACCAAGGATAGTATAGCATGTTGTGAATTGAATAAAACATTTTATTTGGTTATGAGTTATGTTTGATGGAATGGTTGTGTTATGGAGGTATTCATAGATGTCATTGTACCAAGGAGAAGTGGGATCAACCAACTTCAAACCATTTCATAATATAGAGTATCATAATATGGTGTCATAAAATATTCCACAAAAAATTTATTGTGCTTAGTTTGAAGATCAAGTAAGGAACCAATTATTTCCATTGCATCATCTACACTTTTTTTAGGCCTTGGCACTTGTTCAAATTGTATAAATGTGAAGCACAACTTAAGTATATTCACCATCCTCTTTTATGGGATTATTTTTTCATCTCTATCTTATAATTCATTAGTTATTTGATTTATGATATTTTTTGAATCACTAAATAGAATAAGATTTTGGATACCCATTGTATTGTAAACTTGAGACTAGATGTAAGGGATTCATATTTTCTATGTTTTTTAGACAAGGAAATTCAATCTAGAATGATTATGGTATTTAATCCACATTAAAATTTAATTTATTTCCTTATTCACTTAATTCCATACCTAATATAAGTTATATACAAAAGGAAATCCATGATTAATGCCAAGCCAAAAATGCCCCCTAAAGCAAATTATATAGAAGTTATATACAAAAGGAAAAAAATATCTAGTAGGTGACATTAGGAATCATGTTTTTGAAAAATATCATTTAATATTCTAAAAATACTTGTTATATTCTTCATTACAAATTAATAGACTGTCTTTGTTAATAAATAATGTGATCACATGATATATGTTTTCAAGATATGGCATGAACCTTTGAATTACCTAAATTTTACCTTGTAGACTATGGTTTTATTTGACATTTTTAGGTGGAGACATATTCATGATAGATGAAACTTTAGAAGGATCAATGTATATTCCATGGTGTGAAACTATTAATCCCAATAATTTACTTTATGTAACCTCAAAGACACACTTATTTAGATTCAAATAGAGCTTGTACTCTCTCATTCTTTTAAAACTGTGTGCATTATGTTAGGATGTTCATGTATATATTTGTATTTAGGAAGGATGTCACCATAAAGAATCATGGAAGATAATTTTCATTGCTCTCTAGTATGTGGATTCAAGATTCTTGATGCCAAAGGTCATTACTTGATAGTAAAATATACCCCAAGGCAAAATCAATATTGTCTTGTGTTGGTCTTCAAGAACTATCTTGATTTGGTTATAATCCCAAAAATCATACATTAAAGAAAACATATCATGACCAATTATGGAGTATAAAATAATGCCTATGTTTGACAATGTAAATTCATCTTTGGGGAATGTTTTGTTTATGTCCATGAATTCTATACACACTCTGATTCTAGCTAGTTTCTTTGATATAGGAAAAATAATAGTATACATTCTAATTAATCCATAACGATTTTTTGAAGTTATGAACAAATTTATTATCCTTTCAAAAATGGGGCCTTCCATGATTGTTTACAAACATATGGATTTTACCAAAGTAATGAACATCTTATATTTCATATTCACCCATGCCTTTATCAATAATTTTGATTTGGGATGGAGGAGATGGTGTGGTTTTTGAAGTGGGAGGATTATTGGATGCTTGACTTGAAGATGGAGTATTTTTGGAAGTGGATGTGGATGGTGTATTCAACCAACCACCAAGTGAGGGTATTTTAATCAAGTTTTTAGGATTAATATAATTTCCAAGCATTGGTGTTATTCAAAATGCCCATTTAAATATTATGTAAAAGGGATATAATTGGATTTTTTATAATATACTTATAATAATTTGTAGTATTATAAGGGTTTAGGATCACTAGGTATGGTTACTTCCATTCCATCATGAGAAAAATTCAAACATTGGTGCAAAGTGGATGGTATAGTGTGTGTAAAGTGGATCCATGGACATCTGAGGAGTAAATTATATGGTAAATCTAATTCAAGCACATGAACTAATGTCTCTTTAATGAAATTTCCCACCATAAAAGCTAGATATATAGTTCCCATAAATTCATGTTCATTATTTTTTTATGCCTTAATAGTAATAATATTGAATTCTAGTGTTGTTGTAGGCTACCCCAAATTTTTTATTAATCTTAATGTAAAAAAGTTTAAATCTAATTCATTATGTATAAAAACCCTTTTTAATTTGTGTATAAATATTATGACTTATACATAAAAAGGTAAATTATGTTCAAATCCAATAGGGGAGACATTGGAATGATTAAATTTAACTTGATTTTTAGTGGATCAGTTTCTAACTAATGCTTGAAAATTTTATGGAATGATGTTATGAGGGACTCTTGGATTCTTAAGGACTTTATACAAGATGTATTTATATATAGGGGGTGTCTTTGGAATCTCTAAAATGGATATGTGATCTAGAATATTCTAAATATAGTATATGATATTGTACTTATTCTCAATAGTAGGTGAGGAAACACTTATAATGGTAATCTTGGTGTGCCTTGTTGTAATATAGCAATCTTTGACTTCTAATGTGATGATAAAAACATGATGGTTTGTATAATAAAAAAAATTGAATATAGAATCAAAAGGTTGATTAGTTTGATTGATATTACTCATTTGGGTTTAGCCTTTACCTTTTATATTATGCTCTTGCTCATGTTTCAAAAATGGATATTTATATATGCCCAACTTTTGATTATTGGATGATTTGGATGGTTGGTTTTTAATAGATATGTCACCATAATCTATGAGATCTTAGACATAATGTTTTATCCTCATACATTGATTGGTTTAATGTCCCTTAATTATATGGTATTCATGATATTATTTGTCATGGTACCACTCAAGTTTAGGATAATTTTCTTTAAAGGGTTTTGTGTTCATCCATATGATCATGTTTTATTTAGCCAATTTTAAAAATATTTATTCATAAGGGTCTCCCAATTATGTGAAATTATGATTGTAGTTTTCTTGTTTTTATTAACCATCAATTATTGTGATGTTACTGATAGGTTGTAATTGTTTAACATGCTTGACATCTATCACACCATCACCTACAATGTTTTAATTTTTAGAAAATAACTTAGGTTTTTATATTTGATTTGACAAACTATTTCTTGTTCCAAAAATTTGATAACACCCTTGATAATAAAATTTTGTTTGATATGGACTCCTTTTTTAATTATTTTTTCAAAGGATGTTGGGTAATGATGTTTCAGATGATGATAAAAATCGGAGTTGAGGTTGTTCATGAATATGGAAATTAGTTCCTTTTTGAGGAAAAACCATGGAAAATGGCTTTCCAATGACTGCCATATTTATAAGAAATAGGCAAACATTTCACCATTTCAATATTTTTTTCTGTATATAGAGATCATAGTCAACTCCTTCTCAACATTATATGAGAATGGAAAATAAACATTTAAAATAGGTATGTAAAGGTGGAGATTGATCCTTTTGGTAAATGAGATAACCAATCTAGGGCTTGAACCCATAGATTTTATGGCAAGAGTCTTAAAATGTATTCATTACTATATGCAACATCAACACATGACATACATAAGTATTTAATATATCCCTTAGGATTTACCTTACCATTGTACTTATCAAATTTATGATGTTTGAAATGTTTTAGAAATGGTGTTGTCATATTGTTTACATCATATGGATAGGGATAGATTTCAACAAACCTATATTATTTTTTTCTAAAAAAGGTACTATATTATAATATTTGGATCTTATCTTTTGTGTTTGCATAATCTTGATTGAACTATGGTGAGAGTCGATTTGTTTAGACCTAAGATGTAAACTTGTTGGATGTTTGACTAATAAATATGTTTGAATTGGTATTGGCTTTTGAAAATGAATATTTATTATGGGGTGGACTGTTGATAAATTTATTTTAGAACTGTATTCAAATGAGAGTTTATATGTCTTCATCATGTGAAGAAGTTTGGGTTGGTTAGATTTGGATGTGTGAAGATATTTTGATTAGTGGTGTTTTTAAAAATATTTGTATTGGTTTGATTTGTAAAAGAATTTGGATTAATTTTATTTGGGGATATATTTGCGTTGATTTTATTTGTAAAAGTTTTAGGCTGGTTTTATTTGTAAAATTATTTGGGTTTGTTTGATTTGGGGATGGATTGATAAAAACATTCTGATTCATGTTTGGTTTTGGAAATATATTTAAACCAAAAATTTGGTTTGGATGACTATTAGGGGTAAAAGGTTGATGTTGATTGAAGGTTTAATTGGTTTTGATTATTAGAATTCGATTCATAAGTCTTTTAATTTGGTGTGATGGATATAAAACCATAAAATAATTTCAATTGGTAAAACTTTAAAATTTATTTGATGTACTTCCTAAAAAAAATTGATGTTGGTTATAGGGTAAACTTGAATAAACATTCAAATTTGGATTTTGATTTGATTAAATGTTAATAGGTGAACTATATTGAGTATTCAAGTTAAAATTTTGATTTGGATTTGTGTGATTCAATGGTAAACTATGGAAGTTAATATTTTTATGTGTTTGGTTGGTTTGAAAACTAGAATAAGCATACAAGTTTGGATTTGATTGATTGGTGTTTGGTAAATTTGAATAATCATTAAAGTTTAGATTCAATTGATTCATGATTGATAAAATTGAATAAACATTCAAACATGGATTTTATTTTTTGGTCATTAGTTAAATTGAATAAGCATATTATTTTGGATTCTATTGATTGATAATTGGTGAGTTTGAAAGGACATTCAAGCTCAGATTTGGATTATTTTGATTGTTGATAGGTGAGCTAGAATGAGCATTCAAGCTCATAGTTGGATTATTAATGAGTGTGAATCTAGGTTCACACTCAAACATAGATTTGGATTGGAAATTTGGTTAACCAAAGGTTTGTTTGTCTTATTTTCTTGGAGGTTTGAAATCTCTTGGACTATTTTATGGGTATGGACATCCATAAAAAAAACCATGGATTTTTTGGGATGATTCCTCATTGAGGATATATTTTCAATTATCTTGGGAGTCTTAGGGATATGAATTAGATGAACCAATTACAACCTCGATATATTCTAAATATCCATGTGATGTATATTGATATTGGATGGGTGTTTAATACTCTCTTATAGGAAGTAAATGGTGTAGGTTTTGAACATCAAATTCATGTGGATGTTTTGCCAATAGACTTAAGGCTTGGAGTAAAAATTCATTATTAGGGCATAATATATATTAATTAAATGGTGGAAGAGGTAAAATTTCCTTAGGGATAACTTCATCTAGATAATATCCTTCTTATTCATCGCTATCATGGATTTCATGTATTTCAACTTGGTGTCTTTGATTTTCTTAACTACTAAAAAAAGTGGTCATTAGCAAAAGGATATTCCCTCAACCTAGAATTGTTAAACATATCCATGTGCCTTTTGATAGGTTATATTTATAATAGAAAGTATTTTGACTCAAAAAAGTAAAAATATAGATACTTGACTCTAAAAAAGTGAAAGTGAAAAATGACTAAAAGTTGATTAATAACAAGATACATTTGAGTTTTGGCTTTAAGAATAAAATTTATGATTTTTAAAGCTTTAGGATTTTGATTTGGTTTATTATTTTAAATAATCAAAATATTTTTTATTTGAATAAAATTATTTTAACACATGGTTTTAAAAATGAATCAAACAAACAAGTCTTATTTTAAACACACATGCATTGCACAAAAAATGATAAAAACTAGACTAAGGGACTTGAATAACATGTAGGAGTTTTCTATCAATTTTTTATCCATTAAATTAGTTTCATCTATATATTTCAAGGCAATAAACATGAAGGTTCTTGTCATTACCATGTCCTAGTAATCCTAGATTAAAGGGTGAGTGGAAAGTAGTTTCTTGGAACTAACCACTAATAGATGCACCATGAATTATATGATAGAAATGGATTTCATAGGCTTAAGATTTTAACAAGATTATATAGGGTAATCATCTATATACTTTTTAGTACATTGAGGCCTAAAACCATGGAAGAATTCAATTTAATAGACACACACAAATGGGTCTATTTATAATGTACCCAACACAACTGTAAAATTTCAGTGCAATGACCTCAAAAAATTAAAATTCAAGACATGTTATCTAAGATTTGAGTATTAGAGGATGAAACTTCCTCACTTGATAGTAAGCTTTAAAAAACACATTTCTTACCCAATATTGACAACTCTAAATCAATTTCAATACCCCATCGATACCTGGGTTTGTCCTACCACATGATGGTGAAATCTAATATCGATAGAGCCCCTAATAAAATAAAAATAAAAAAGACATATACTTACCTATAATTCTCAGTTATTTTCACAAATGTGATTCTAATAAAATATTATATGTGAAAGTGAGTCTTAGGTAACAAAGTTTGAATTTTTTTTTCTTATTTATTGAGTATCATCACCAATGTAAGGCCATGGAAAATATCATCCAAAATAAGAGCCACATAACAAGTGATTAGAAAGTAAAGTTATTGAAAATTGAAATATGATCTAAGTTAATACTTTAAACTAAGAATGATGAAATGGAAAATCTTATAAAACTTAAAATAAAAGGAAAATTGTTGGACTACAATCAAAATATGAAGCACTAAAACTTTTTAAAAAGTTATGTGGCTAGCTTTCTTTGGTTTGTCTTGGATTGATGGTCTCTGAGAAAACTATTAATTTTTTTGTATGGATATATGATCAAGGAAACCTAAAAACATTACCTAAAAATATGAAAATAGATAAAAAAAGAACTAATGTTCTATAATTATTTTTCTATTACACAGTAAGACCAAACAATAAATTCATTAACAATTATAAAACTCAAAAAAAAAAATTAAAATCCAAAAACTAGACACTTACATGACAATTTATTTAATCTTTGAAATGATTTCATTGATGTTTAGGATGATTTCATTGAAGTTCAAGATGATTTTGATGGCATTTAGGATGATTTTGCTGATGTTTGGGATGGTTTTACCAAATTTCATGATGATTTCACTATTGTTTGGGGTGATTTTAATGTTCTATAAGGACTAAAACCAAAAAAATAAAAAATAAGGATAAAAATAGAACTGAAATAGAAAGGGGTTAGGAAAACAAAACACACAAACTATTAGAACACTAAAATTAAAAAAAATATGAGTAAAAATAACACATGGATGATTTCATTGTTTATTC
Organism: Torreya grandis; assembly: GCA_037957365.1. Classification (NCBI taxonomy): domain Eukaryota; kingdom Viridiplantae; phylum Streptophyta; class Pinopsida; order Cupressales; family Taxaceae; genus Torreya; species Torreya grandis. Next base: position 2,496,501 of record JARHVA010002413.1, read on the forward strand.
TGATAATTCACTATTATGGAGAATGAATTCATTATTTTGAAGGTTAAGAGGTAACAAGATCAAAAAATTAGGTAAAATACCTACAAGTACAAAAACATAGTTCTAAAACCAATGTTAATTACATGTTCACAAATAAATCCATTAAAAACAATTGAACTATGCACCTATGTTGTCTATAATTTTCAATATGAAGGAATGGTCTGACCAAGCATGCCAAAATGTATAATAATTAGATTTAGATTTCAATATATCTAATAAATAAAATAATGAAATATAATCTAAAATAAATACCAAACTTCAAGAAAGAGTAGCAAATGAAATAAATCAATAAATAAAAAAATAATTATAAATATGAAGTATTTGTCACCTTCTTCATTGTGATTAGATAGATATTTTATATTGAATGAGATGTGGGTGCTCAACTCCTTTCCAAATAAAATATAATTGGGCATAATTTTGGGGTGAAAAATTATTTGGAAGGCTTTGATTTGCTTTAATTTTATTTGATGCACAATGGCAGTTTGATAACCCTTCTTTATCTTGAAGCTGGATGAGTAAAAGTGATGGATTGTATGTCAATTTATAGGCTCATAGGAGTAGACATGAATGGTTTAAGATTATTTGAATTTTTCAAATTATCTAAATATTCAATGGATAGATTTTAGTCCTTCTCTATGAGGATGAGGACTAATTCCATGTGTTGAGTAAAAAGGGGATGTGGTTGAGTGACTCACCATGAATGGTTTAAGTTAGTTGTTTGAATCATTTAGGAGGTTGAACTAATATAAGATGACTCATAAGGTGGTTAAGGAAGTTGAGGGATTGGTTGTATGATTCAACACATGGATGAGACAAATGTGGAGGATGTTTGGGTGAGGTGGAAATTCCATATTTTTAATTATTATTTGAATAAAATGATGTGCATGATTATAATTAATTAATTAATTGATTAATAATTAATCAATTATTTGAAAGTAGAGGGAACAATGTTAATTTTAATTTTAATTGGGGAAGGTTATGGGTTAGTGTGCCAAAGTGAATTTTGACACTAAGTGGTGAAATTTAGGTGTCTATAGTATTAGATATTATAAAGGAAATAAAGTAGATGCCAAAGAGCTAGTAAAATATGGTAAAGATAAATATTTTTTATATTTTTTTAATATTTATTTTTGTGGGTTTTTGGAATGTTTGAATGGTAAATTGTATCCTATGATCCCATCAGAGGGATTCTCATATTTAGCTCCAATATCAAAGTATGGTATATGAAATTGGTCATACTTCCATGGAACATACATAGGTGTCATATTTGGATGTGTAGAATCAATGGTATCCTACGTATGTGTAATAGGAATATATGGTTATGAATAAAAAATAGAAGAAATATGGGTTCATGAAAACCATAACTGAATGATATGTGGTTTATTTTAATTATTTGTAATTGGAACATGCTTAGTTTTTCTAGGTAGTTGAGTACAGTGTGTAGGAGTAGAGGAAGATTTTATAGAATCCATTTTGTGTATATAGTAAAGGCCTCTCAAGTATGGGATACCTAGGAAAGGAAATTACATGTTATTACCTTTCAAAAAGGATTAACTTTATTATTTTTTTATAATTATATCTCTTGGAATACACTTCTCTTATTCAAGCAGATGTTCATATGGAATTCTGGGAACTATAACTACCCTATTGGTATGAATGTGTTTGATAAACCCATGCATTATGGAATTTAATAAATAAATTTTATTTATTAAAGGTCATCCCAATAATGTATTAAATACTCTTGTATATGGTATAACTAATAAATTTTTAACCATGTGTGTTGGACTAACCTATAAAGGTAAATCAATCTCACCAATAACATGTTGTGATGTCCCATTGATTTATATGATTATTTTGGTTAGAGGGTTTAAATCATCATGTGTATAACCCAAATTTGAAATTATTTTCATTGTACATACATTATTTCTATACCTTTTCCAATAATAGCACTATGTACAAGCCGATGATCAAGGTATGCTCAAATAAATAATGAATGAGTATATAAGTCATCATAAACTACTTCATTGTCATAAAATGTAATGTAATTTATTTTAACCATAGAAGATAATTTGTGTTTATAGGTTTCAATAATCCCATTTAATGGGTGCTCATGATGTAATGAAAAAGGATGTGGATTGTATGACATGTACACTTTTATATATTTATTAGAATGATCTTACAACAGACTATTAAATATTTTCTAATTTTGATGATCACCAAGTTGTGAGCTTTAATCCCTTAGAGGATCATCAAAGGTAATATTTTGGTCATTCATAAGGTATTAAATTTTATGATTCAAAGTATAATTGTTATTTTTATAATGCCTACATACTTTGTGTTAGTCATAATATGCATTAACATTATATCCTTTAGGTAGAGGTCAAATCACATCTACCTTTATATGAGGAGGGATAAATAAGAGATGATCCTCCACAATGTTTTTAATTAAATAAGTTAGAGACTCAATTAATTATGTAAATTATCTCTTTGGTGCATTGGGTCAAATGAGTTGATTATTTTTTTGTGACACTGCATTAACTATTTTTCTTGTTTCCTTTTTAGGTTTTATAGGTTTCACCTTATATATTGGTTTGATATTAAAATTGGTATTAGATTTATTATTTGTGTTTTTGCATTCTTGAGTTTGTTCAAGGAAATAAAATTCATTTCACAATCTCAGATAATATGGCATAAATCATCAAAATATTTTATTTTTTTGAAAACAATAGACTCATGTATTAGGGCAAATAATAATTTATTAAATATGTCTTGAATTTATTAATTTTTCATTGGATTTGTAATTTTTTCCAACATTTTTTTATATTTCAAAACATATCCATTGATAGGTTCATTGGTTCCTTGTTTGATATTTACAAATTGAGGATATGACATCTTTTTAGTTATGTGGATAGAAAATGTGCTAGAAATGGATTTTATATAGGTTTGAATTACCTAATTTATTGAAGTTTTAATTCATAAAACCATCATAAAATATAGTCCTTTAGGTTTTTTGGAAATAATTTAATCAAAAGTTTATCATTGGAGGCATAATAAACACATGACATGTAAAAATATATGAGATGTTGTTTAAGATAAAATTAAATTTGAACTTCAATGCAACAAAACTATTTGTAAAAGGATGAAAATATATTTCAAGTATAAGAGGATTATTTAACACATGTTTTGAATCAATAACATAAGGTGAATTAATATTTTTTCTCAATATTAGTAACCCTATCTTGAAAAAAATTATAGTTTAGACAAGATCTTGTAATTTTCTTACTAAGATTATAATTTTTATAATCCACCAAAGGAGGTGTACCAAAATTTTGAGTTGAGATATTAATTTAAACTAGTATTTGGGTTGAAGTGCCAATGGTTCCCATGGAGGATGTGGAAATAGTATGATTTGGTTTGGGAACAATGAAATAAATACATAACATGTGCCCCCATTAGATGTAGGAAGAAATGATGTGCTCAAGGGGAGGGCTATTGGATTAGAATTAGTTTTATTAATTCCTAAGGATTTTCCATCACTAGGTTAGGATGACTTATCCTATATATTGATTTAATCTCGTGTAACATACCAAAAAATGTCCATTAAGGTCTTATTGTTATTGATATGAATGACTAGTGCTTCCTTATCTTTCATTTAAAATTTATATTTATAATTAACATTTACCATTAATTATAAATTATAAATTTATAATTTTAAATGATAATTTACAACAATCAGAAAGCAAAAAATGGAAAACCCTAAGTTAGTCTAGGATTTTTAAACCAATGGTCAAGTTCACCAAATGTTTAACCCTAAATTTAGATTGTGGGTGATCTAAGGTTAAGAAATATATGAATAGATATAAAACAAGGGTGAAAAACTAATATATAACATTATAATTAATTAAAAACTTTTAAAAATTATATTATAAATTTATATAACTGAGATTGCTAAATATAGTAAAGTACACCTAATGAAAGATGTTACAATAAATAGTAAAGAATGGTACTTATCTAGTATACTATATATAGAAAAATATAGACTATATTTAGTTGTAAAATATGTATGGTCAATGTTTTATATCATTAATTTTATTCTATTAGTTTTACTTATATGGTCATAGACACTACTGTTAGATCTAGACACTACCATTGACATTAGTGTTTGACTATGATGTAGGTGTCTAGTACAGAATAATGACTAGATCTAGATGAAACCAAATACACCATTATAGTTTTTCCATCACATTTATACTTATCTATTTATATCTAGGATAAAAAAAATTGTTCTTCACTAATTGATCAAACCCTAGTTCTTCACCTTGATTCACCCTTGGAATGAGTTTGATAAAAAATAAGTTAGTGGGCTCATTATGTTGATCTTCCCCAAAGAACCATTTATCAATGGTCACTAGATACATATCCAATAATCTAAGGATGTCATCATAATTATTTGGTTATACTCATGTGTGATAAAGTGTGTGCATAAGGGTGCAATATATTAAATGAAGATGCATGCAGTACTCTAGCTTGTAAATTGACAAATATCACTCATGGGCTACTATTTTAATTATTCAAAATATGATATGAAAAATTATATTCTTGATATCAAAATATGGGGGAATAGGTTAGAGTAGAGTTCTTGTGTAATTGATCGATTTAGATTTATTATGTTTTTTCTTAGTATTTTCTAGATGAATAATGAGAAGGCCTAGACTTGTATTTATACCACACATTTTTAAAATATATCATGGTAATGTTCAATAAGATAATTATGTTGATGCATGTGTTTTATTAACTATATAATTTGGATGACTTTTGGTCTTTAGACACTAGATAAGTATTTGGAGACTATTTTTGGTGGTAGTGTCCCTCTCTAGCCAGTAGTGTTGAGAAGGCTATAAAATAGGTATGGATATGAAACTTACAATGAATTATTTTTTATCAAAATTTAAGATATATTTGAAGTACTAGGGACTTATGTCATTATAATGATATGGATTAGATTAAGAGATAACAATTTAGGCATAATGAGATGGTGAATTTGATCCGTTTAGGCATAATGAGATGGTTATTCAACACTGGATAAATATTTGGACACTATAATTAGCAATAGTGTCCCTCTATGTCCAATAGTGTTGAGAAAGATGTAAAATAGGTATGGATTTGAAACTTACTATATTCTATTTTTATTAATTTTTAAGATATATTTTAAGAACTGGAGACTTGGGTCATTAGAATATATGGATTAGATTAAGAGATAAGAATTTAGGCATAATGATATGGTGAATGTGAGACTTTAGGAATCAGTGAGATATAAAAATTAAGGGTAGAGACTTGGTTGATATTTTCAAATGTAAAAGATTGAGATGCTACAAATATTTAGTTATAGTAATTACAATTAGTCAAATAAGTTGAATTAAAATTGAAAATGACCTTTTAACTAAATAAAGCCTTCATTTTAAGCCAAAATTTATAAATTAGCTATCGAATGATAAAACATAGGATTTGGTGTGTTTGGGTTCAAAATTATTTTATGATAAATTTATGTCTTGGTGGGAACCAAACATGGGAATTTTAAAGATAAAAGGTCCCTATTTTAGTATTTTAAAAATGGGGTGTGTTAGTCACAATAAATGGAAACTCAATGGGTAAATACTCTTGAGTATTTAAAAACCCATAATTTGATTTTTAAATATCATAACATAACTTCAAATTTATAAGGAATAAATAAACAAATATTAGAACTAAAAGATATTTTAACATATTCATTAAAGATACTAACCCTTTGCACTTTTTAGATCATGTGTAATTATGTGTAGTTTTCTTACCATTGTTATGAGAATTTTAATAAAATATTAAATAAAATCTAAAGTTTCTTTCCCTTTTCTTAGCTATTTTTTTTTTCAATTTTTAATTATGTATATATGGAAAGAAAAACATTACTCTATTATCATTCAAGAATATATATACCAGACAAATATACCTATTATTCCACTATAAGCACTTCTCTATTTCCATCTAGGTGTCCATATCCCTAATAAATATCACTTAAATCACTTGTCTTAAGTTATTTTTAATAGTATTGGAAGAAGGGTTGGGAACCATCATTGGTTGGGTGAATAGGAATATAATTTATTTTAAAATGCACGTCACTCATATTTTACCTTTATCAATAATTATTAAGGCTCAAAGAAGTTATAAACATGTAAATGTGCAATGGATCATTCAAAATGAGAAGTATTTCTAAATTTTGCATGAAAATATCAAATTAACTTCAAAAATCATCACACATTTATTTAATAAAAATAAAACATTCCATCCAATCATGATACATGCCTTAATTATAAGATCCAAATTTATCATGAGTAATTCCATGGATATCATTAAGTGTAATTAATTGCTTGCTAGGATAAATTTTGGCAATCTATCTACAAGTGGTCAAAATGACCTTATTTTAAACACAAATAACTAAAAATAAATTTAACCTAAGAAATAAGGATATCATAATTTATGAAATCATGAAATATAACCTAAGAATGTAGTAAATAAAACCTAGAAAGCATGAAATCTAATCTAATCCTACTAAATCATAACTCTTAGGCATTATGAGATGCTCTCAATTAGAGTAGATATGAAATAGTGTTTCAAGAAATGTCCATTAACTAGAAAATTCAATTAATTACTTTGGAAATATTTCAAAAAAAAAGAATTATTACCCAAAATTTTAGTATTATTATATGTTCCAATCCATAAATTAATGAACTTATCATGATGTCTTTTCTTCTCATGTGTTTTATCCCATGTGATTACTATGTATAAAATCATAAAAACTTTTATTTTTGATCTTTTAGCTCACCATATTGAAAAAGGTCATGATTTTTATTAAAATTATACAAAGCTTATGTTCTTTCATCCTCTGTTTTAACAATGTATATCAACCTAGATGTAATCATGTCATCATCTTCCATATATTCTTGCATAAATTTTTATTTTGTAAACTTGAGAGTAATGGGTAAAATAGGTTTTTATCCATGTAATAGTAGAAAATGTGAAGGTTTTAGATCTTGTTTATGCATGAATTTGTCTACTCATAGTGCATATTTTAGTAATAAGTGGCATTCTCTTGGTTTTCTTTTTGTTGATTTATTTATGGCATTAATCAAATTATTGTTGGGAGATTTATTAAATCCATTTCCTTGTGGTAAATAATTAAAAGAAAACTTAATATTAATATGATTTTTATAGTAACACTCAATGAATTATGTATATTGAAAATACTAGCCATTATCATAAGCCTGGTCAAAATATTTTGCTTAAGGAATTTGATTACAAATTTTTTCCTAGATTTATTTGTATCAAAGATTTTAATAAATATCATGTAATAATTTATATATGTTAGGAAAAAAAATTTCACAATTGATGAATTTGGATTGATGACCCCTACAAAATCTATACCCCATTACACAAAAGGGTGTCCTTCAATCATAGGTTATAGAGGCATAGTTACGTGTATTTATCTTTTCCTAAATACTTGGCATTAGTGACAAGTCTTAGTATCTTTGAAAATAGTATGCCATTAGTATCCCATCATTATTATTATATGGGATGTAGTATTTCATGAGGTATTTCTACTTCTTATCTTCTTATAAATAATTTCAAGGATATTTTGAGATTATTTTTTAGAAGCACACATCAAATGGATGCCTTCATATTTTTTTGAGACAACACTTCCATTTTAGTCATATAGTGTGAATATTTTAACTTTATTTATCTCTTTTTTATTTTTTAAATTTAGGATGACATGTGTCTATAAGTAGTGAATAATATGAGTATATAAATCATCACCATCTATTTGAGACTAGTTGACTTACTCAATAGAAATGTGTGGATCAATATATATTATCAACTTGAATATGAATTTTCCTCATACCATTTTGGAAGAAATGATTTCAAATTCAAAATCTTATAATTAGGCCATTCATTTTCCTGTTCATTCACTTAGATCATTCTATCCAAGCATGATTTTGATAACAAGGTCTAAGACAATGGTGTATGTATTTTTGCATAGAATATAATGCTTGAAATTATTGACATATTTTAATTCTTCATCATTCAAGTTAGTACTCATGAAGATGATAGGGAATTTGTTGTCTTCAATCTTTTGAGTAATAATAATTATTATAATGTGTTCTGATGCAAATGAATATAAGATGTCCTTAATAAAATCATGGCTAACCAAAATTTGAGCTTAGGTAATTGTGATTTTGATATATTGTAATGTGTTATTATATTTAGTTATCCATTATACTTTTTCATAGTATTTTAACATAGCATTAAATTATTTTACAATCTTTGCAAATTCTGAAATTAGTTTTCAAATGAAATTTATCTTACCAAATAAATACTTGAGTTCCTTTTTACTATTAGGATATGGAATTTTTGAAATAGCTTGCACTATTTTAGGGTCAATAGAAACACCCTCGTTGGTGATAATACCTAGTAACTTATGATACATTACTATAAAAATACTTGTCTTGGGATTTAGTAAGATTTCATACATTTTATACTAATACTTGAATGTATCTTGAAAATCCACCTAGAAAATATTTCAAACCACTAACTATCTGGATCATTTAAAATAGGAAATACAATGGATGTTTATTCTTTTTTGAATCTATTTTAATATTTATTTAATCCACCTAGAGTTTCATTTAACCATTCTTATTTCACATGGGAGATACATTAGCCACCCAAGTAGAACATTTGATTAAAAATATTATTTTCACATCAAATAGTTTTTGAACTTATTTATAAAAGAGAGGATATAGAATTGTATTAATTGGTATTTTTCTTTATGTCCTTCTCTTAGTGATATATTATGTGTCATAGCCATAAGATTAAAAATATTTAAGTCTTCATAAGTCTAGGAAATCACATATTTGTAATATGTCAATAATTCTTTCATTGTCTATTTTTCTCTCACAATGGTTCAATCTAATATTGACATGTTGGGGATGCTCATTTGTTCCTAAATTCATATTGGAAAAATAAAATTCACTCTTTTTAGGTTTTTTTTAATATTTAGCATGGAAATACATGTGTAAGACTTGTTGTAATGAGACCATACCTTTAGGTATTCTATTTAATATTAGTTGGTTAATACCATCATCTTCAATTTAATCTTTTTAAAATTTTGATATACACAATGTGAATGATTGAAATAACTATGGGATCATATTAACTAAGGAGATACGATATTAAATATACTCAAAATGAGCTCCTAAGAATAAGGAGGTGGGTACAAAAAGAAGGTTGATAGGAAGTATGAAATATACTTACCTATGTAACCAAAATAATAAATTTGGCTAGATCTCAAAACCACATTAACCACATACATAAAATAAAAATAAGATTAGCCAAGCTTATAAAATATATTTATTCTAATACCTCCATTAATAACTAAATGACTTGATTTATTCATTATTAAAACAATAAAATTAAGTCCATACATGAAATTAAACAAAGGTATATTTGTTTCCACTATAGTAATGTATCTATGTGTCCCTATTGTCATCAATCCATCTTATTAGAGTACATGGGTAATGAGCCGATGTAACCATCAAGTAGATTAGAAAATGGTGTTAAATACTTGGATAGCTTGATTATATTATTCCTTGAATTATCATCATGTTTTCATATTTCTTAGAGTAATCAAGTTTGAAAAAAAATTATACATAAAGTGTAAACAACATAACATATCTCCCTTAGAGATATTTATATGTTGAGTTGATAAAAACCCAACACCTACTACTTTCCATTCTTGAAAAATTTTGTGAAATTTTTTTCATAGAACTATTATAATTTTTATGTATGCTCCTTCCAATTTCACCATCCTTCATGGAAAATTTCAATTTTAGTTTGAATTGGATCATTGAACTTTTTATTGGTTTCCAATAGGTTTTAAATAATAGTAAGAGACAAACATACCTACTCTTCACCTTACACATCTTATTTTCCTAACCTTGTAAATTTCCATTCCAAAAATTAACTAAATTCATATTTCTTTATATTTTTAATTATGGTATGGTACCACTTAAGCCTTTTGTTTTGGTCATCTTTATTTTATTTTCAAGAGTGAGAAACACTCTTATCACCACTATAACTTGACACTTCTATAATTTTCATTTTTGAACCTTATTTGAATTTAGTATTGCAAGTTATTATATAAACATTATCAAAATGTATCAATACATTACTATTAATAGATTTACTATTTTTAGAAAATAATGTATTCTCTTATCTACATCAAGATGTTTCTTTATGTTCCTTTCCAATGTCAACTGAATGTGATTTTTTTATCTATTTAACATCCTTAACATACATATTGACTATTTTGAATAGAAAACATTCCATTCACCATGTTAGGCTCACTTAATGTATGTAAATGATCATAACCAAAGTGATCTTACATATTATTTAATAGTTCACTAGTGATTTCAACCATTTATAGTGCATTTTATTTTGAAATTTGGGATCAACCAACATATATAATCCCCTGTTACCAATACCAATAACAAGGACTTTATTTGCATGAAGATTATTAATTGTGTATTTATTTCCTTTAAATTCCACAAAAATTTTATGATTCATAGTTACGTCACTTATGGAAATAATATTTTTTGGTCATGTGAGGAATAAACCAAACATTATCAAAAGTGTAAGTAAAAAAAATCAATGGAATACAAACATATCCATAACATTTAACATAGTGAACCCAAACATAACCTGAGAAAAATGATTCATTTAAACTATCATCTCATACAATGTTTACATATCAATATTTTTGACATGTGTAGTGTCTTGATGCACCTCAGTAAAAATACCATATTATTGACTCTACAAAATGATTTTGTGCTTCCACAAATGTAAACTCACCCAATGAATGTTTTTCATCTTCTTCAACTACATTTGTAAATTGTGACTTATTTCTTTAATTATCTAAATCATATTGTTGCATTAAACAATATTCATTCATGTGACCATGTTTCTTATAATAAAATCACTTTTAATTAGATTTTGAAGTAATTTTGCCTTGTGAGCATGCCAAGATTACCATTGATGTTGAAATAATGGATTGTGTATTTAAAGGGAAATGCAACAAATCTATAAACCAATCCTATCTTTAAGAAGATAAACCCTATTACAATTCTGATTGTTGTTACATTAGATATTTGGGTTCGTGACCAATATTAATCCACTAGACCTATCCAAAGGATCTATACCATAATAATATCACTAGGCAGGGTTACAAATCCTACAGTCAAGTAAAATTATGCAATAACCCTAACTAGGTTGTATGTTTTCATATTCACAAAAGTAAATGACAAAATCAGAGTAAAGTCTAATCTAGTGCTCACTAAAGCTTGTAGCATAGAGTGGGAGTAATAAATATAAAAATAAACATGCATAGGAGAGATATACTCACATTAATGTATACAAAATTCTAAGTCATGGGAGAAAAGTACAAATGGTAATATATCTACTCTTACAAAGGAGGAACAAAATTAGGAATACTTATATTTGAAGATAGACCTATCGAGTCTCAATTTATCCCTTGGATAAGGTGATTCATAAGATGTTGTTATGGTATGTAAAGATAAAAAGGATAAGTCAGTTCTAGGCTACACAACCTATCTATCCATTTAAAATGCTTCTCCACAAGACAAGATCTGTATCTCCAAAGAAATTATTGAAACCTTAAGAAATGTTCAAGTAGAATGGTGGATAAGGAGATGCATAATATATTATTGTTATTATATTCTATTATAAATTATTAAATGGATGTGTATATATAGTTGAATCTAACCCTAATACTTTCTAAAAGTTTAGCCGATAGGGTTATCCTAATCAACTTTGTATCATTATTAATGAAAAAAAAAAACATCTTGATCTAGGTTGACCAAGGGCTAACCTAGACCCTAAATGAGTTTTGTTAATTAGAGTACAAGGTAGATGGGAATGACATTGTATCGTAAACCATCAAAGAGTATTATAAGCTAAGAAAGGGATAATGAAGGCAAAAAATTACTAGAAGAGGGTGAAAAATAGGAAGCAAAGCTTAGGTGAATGTTTTTATGATTTGGTTGTATATATATCAAATGGAACCAATGGGATAACAATCATGTGAATTACTAAGGGTCTACCCACCCAATTTTTAATTTACCCCTTAGGGCATGCAATCAGAGATATTGAGACTTGATAGATTCCTTTAAGAGATAAAACATCAATATTTGATAAAGCTTTAGAATATTATGTGTATATATATGCCCCACTAAAATCTCATCACATGTCACTTAGGTACAACATAGGATTGTAATTTATAAAAAAATATATAGAAACACAAAATACAAAAGATAAATAAATTGTAGTAAGAAGCAAATAAGATAAATGAAAGGATAAAATTGGAAAAAAATGTACCTTTACTTTTATTAGTGATGTAGATAAAGAAGGAGATGCAAAGAATGTGAAGGTATCCAATGTAGGGGACATCAGGTGAATCTATAAAAATTAGGGAAAAAGAGCAAAAAATCATAAAAATTATAAAATATACATGTGACATGTGAAAAAATATCTATAGTGTCAAGATTCTAGAACATTTTATGGTTCAAAAAAAGAGATACTAGAAACAAAGATGTGATCAAAATATAGAGTCTGACAGTAAATATTTAAAAGGTGGATAATTGTGAATAATAAATATAAGTAGGGTGAGAAAGAATTCATTTTTTATTCTTACTATTCTAAGAAAATAAAGCTTTGAGAGACCTAGCTTGATACTTGTAAGCCATCATGGTGAGGAGATGATAACTAAGATAGGGAGGATGCATCATAGCCACAACAAGTGAAACATAGGTAAGAAATTATAAATTTCAAAATTTTGAATATTTTAATTTGAAATTGAGTTAAATATAGAAAATTTATTGGTAGGTAAAAACAATTCATTGGAATGAACCTTAGTAAATGTTTAGGTAAGTTAGGGATATAAAGGAGTATTAGGTAGAAAGAATTCAGACTAATAAATGCCTAAGGCATTTACAGTAATTAGTCAAAAAGTCATCGCTATAGAAGAATACAGTTGACTTAGTATATTAGGCAAACTAAAAACAAATGGCTGACTACATAATAGTGGGTTGATTTAGTATGATAATGGGTGGTTGACTATGTAGTAGTAGGATGACTTAGTTGGTAGAGAGAACAACGCTGACTATGTATGATAGGGTTGACTTAATTTGTTAGATAGGGCTAATTTAGTATCACAAAATGAGGTTGATTGTGTATAACAAGGATAATATAGTATTATAAATCAAGAATATGGTGGATTTAGTATCAAATGGGGTGATCTAGCTGGAAAAGGAAGTGGTTGATTTAGCATCACAAATAATATAAAGGCCAATTTTGTATTAAATGAGCTGATTTTGTCAGAAACTTAGGAACATAAGAAAAAAATCAACTAATTTAAGTGGCTAATTTGTGAATTTTTAAGAATGTATTTTTATTATTTATGACATGGATATATGATACATCCTTTATTGTTTGATATTTTGTAGATACATTAGAGTTATTAGTGCCTAATAGATGCATTGTGGCTACTAGACCGACTAGATCAATTGACTAACGTACATAGAGAATAATTGGTCACACTAGGATTTAGAGGCATCATGGAGATGAGGAAGATCTCACTTAGTTTTTATCTCATTATCATGTTACTTATATCATGGGAATGATTGACCAACACTTTTATATGGTTGGTGTATGGGGATACCATTGAGGTGGGTATCACACTAGAGGATGTCCATGCATTGTTAGAAGTACTAATAAGAGGGAGACTAATGATCAAAGGAACACCAAAGGATATAAAAGAGAGGTACTTACTATCTTGATGGGTGATGTGATTAGACATAATTTACCCTAAATTAAGGGTGAGTTTGTTTGATGTATTTATTATGGAGATTCTAGACATATAGAAGTCCATGATAAGACTTTTGATAACTTGAGTGTTGTGTCATAATTTAGATGTCAAGGTGTTGTTATACATGATAGACTTATGTCAATCCATATTAGATAAAATATCCCTCTATAATTTTGAGGATATCTTCTAGGTCCAGCTCATGCATGATATGTATGATATTTTATCGAGCGAGTAGAAGACCATGGGTCCTATCATTTTATCAAGTGCCTAGATATATGAGAGGTTCCTTATGTATTATCCAACTGGGTTATCCCATGTGGTTGATTATAAGTTACCTTAGGTTATTTGATAGAGTCAACATCATGTATCTTAGGTTGTGCCCCATGTGCCAACATTGCATACTATCACATGAAGGGAAATCAAATGGCATTCCTATTGACCATTTTTTTCCCAACAGGCCAAAAATTGGTCCCCTTTCTTCCCCTGCTATTCTAGGCCAATTCATTTTTTATTTTGCACAAGTCTAGGATTTTCTATGGACTCTATAGGTTAGTCTTTGGTGCATGAAGAATTAGTTCAGAGAGTGTTGGGGTTTACAAGGCTCTTTTGGGCCTTCATCTAAATAAATTTACAAGGAAAGTTGGCATCATTAAACCATCACTTTAGTTCAAAGCCATGGTTTAATTGGCAGTTCAATCAGCCTTGATTCAAGCCTTAGTTCATCGCTTTAAGTCCATCACTTCAATTACAAGCCTTGGTTCAATCTTCAAGTTCTTTAGCTTTGGTTCAATCAACTAAGTTCAGTGCTTAGTTCATTAGAAAAGTTTAACAAAAAGTTCAAGCAGCTTCAAGTTCAGTGTTTAGTTCAATGACTTGGCTCAGCGCGTAGTGTTAAACCGATTCAATGCACTGGTTCAATGGTTTTGTTTAACAAACTGGTTCAATGGTTTGGTTTAAGCTTTGGTTCAATCAGCAGTTCAATCAGCCTTGGTTCAAGCCTTAGTTCATCACTTCAATTTCAAGCCTTGGTTCAATCTTTAAGTTCATCACTTTGGTTTAACAAAGAGTTCAATGACCTTGGCTCAACAGTTACTTAAACCATTGAACCGTTGAATCGGTTCAATGGGTTAGTTCAACATTTTGGTTTAAAGGCTTCAATTCAACATTTTGGTTCAAAGGCTTTAGTTCAATGAACTGGTTCAATTGTGTGGTTCAACACTTGGCTCAGTCAATCAATCCATTGGCAAGTTCATCGGTGCACAGCATTGAACCATTGAATCGATTCAATGAGTTGGTTCAATGGGTTGGTTCAACGGGCTTGGCATGCAGTCTTGAACCAATTAAATCGTTGAACTAATTTTGGTTCAATGGCTTGGTTCAAGGGTGTGTCTCAAAGTCGAAGGGAAGGTGTCGTTGCGGAGGGTATTTTTGAGGTGAGAAGCCCTTGCAGAGGGCAAAGAGCTTTCAAAAGGTAGCCAAAGGATTTTCAAAGCATGAAGAAGACTAAAAGGCTGAAAGACTTAAGCGATGGGCTGAATTCTTTCAAAAATTGTCTAAAGGAATTCCTTCAGACAAAAGGCCCAAAGGAATTCAGAGAAAGGATTTTCAAAGGGCTTAAAGGCACAGGGAAAAGACAAGGTGGCCAATTTTTGTGGACTTTTTATTTGTGAGAAAAAAGCCCAAAATAAGAGAAACCCATAGGAAGAGCCTGACCAAGCAAGGCAAAAAACTTGTAGGAAAAAAGCCCATAGAAAAGACCTGACAAACTTTTACCAAGGACAGTGATGTCCTGAAAGCCATCAAATTTAAGCAGATGAACTAGCCATTGAGTTCAATTCAAGGTGACGTCCTAAAAGTTGTCAATTTTAAGGCAATGAAATAGCCATTGTTTTTTAAATACTTGCATGCCAACCATTGAAAGAGCCCAAGGAATGTAGCAACCCACCAGGAGATTGCCCCTAAGGGCTGAAGGAGTAGAAGAAGACAAAGCAAGAAAAGGACAAAGAACCTAGAGAACAAAGAAGGAAAATTTCCAAGTGTAAAAAAATAGGTAGATAACCCAAGTGGCAAAAGGAGGCACTAATTCAAGAAGTTATTCTAGTAGGTGATACAGTGCCCATAAATTGATTACTAGGAGGCGCAAACGGCCAACTGTGCAACCCATTTTTCTTCATTTCACATTTATGAGTTGACAAACCACATGGGTGCCTTCAAGGAATAGTCTCAGTTAATGGGGAAATGGTGTGGCCTATGTCAAAAAATGACTAAAGTCAGAGCTAGGGCTAACACAACATTTATGTTTAAGTGGCCTGCTCTTCCCAATGACTAAAGCGCACATGGGACATTTGTAAAAGGGGCAAAAAAAGGCCTCTTTCCTTCCTCTATATATTAGAGACTTGTCATTTTGAGAAACATCTTCCACATTTGTAAGGCAAAGCCCTGGTAAATTTTTCACCTGAAATCAATAAACGCAATTTTACCTCTATGCTAGTTGGATATCTCTGTGTGTCTGAGTGTCAGTATGTGTTTAGTCATTGCTTCTTAATGCTTATACAGGTTAACACCAACACACTTGGTGTCTATAAGGTGTCATTTTATAGGTAATAAGGAGAGTTGTACTTAGAAGTGCAGATACAGAAGAAGTTACTATACAGTGTGCCTCTCCATAGCACCTTTGGTGAGTCTCTATTTTTTGTGTGTTCCATTAAGGTCTCCCTGTTAAGTTCCTGTAACCTGGTCCTTCTACCATCTTGAAGTGTATGTATGTGTTTTTCTGATTTCTAGTGTGAGTGTGAGAAGGTTAAATCATTTTTTTGCATCACCTCCTTTAGAGTAGTTTGTTTTCCTATAAGATCCCTACACGAATATATGTAGGATTTCAACACATAGTTTTAGAAGACATGGGATAGAATCCCCATTCTGTTAAGACCGACTGCTAGCTATGTTTTCCTATATTATCTAAGATTATTAAACAATGATATTTCTATTATGATATAATCCATGGGAGGGCATGTGTTTCCTATTGCCTATGACATAGCCATAGCAGCTAAAAATTGCTTAGTATAGGCTAGGAAAATAGCCCCTAGACCCCATATGCCACTTTTCCTAGAATACCTCTAATTCAAACCACTACTCCCACATTAGCTCCTCTACCTAGCATAGAGAAACTAGTTGCTACTCCATCCAACGAGTTTCATGAAGTTAAGAGTCTATTGTAGATTATGTCAAATGAACTTGTAGCTCTTAAAAGGCAACAAGCTAAAAGCAACAAACCAAACCAAGAATACCAGCATTATGGTCAAGCTCCTAGACCCCCTTTTCAAAATTAAAATCAAGGATAGGTTCAGCTTACTCAGACCAGACCTTTCCAAGGCTACAACTCAGGCCCCCTTCATCATCTAAGGTCATGGTGCCCGTTTAGAACAATCTGGTGCAGGAACAACCAAGTTGTTCAACCATGGGATATGGTCAGGAGCAAGTCATTTATACAAATTAGATGATGGGTTATTACCCAAATGTGCAAGATAATTAGGTAGCCACCCATTCCCAAGTATTTGAGGCTCCAATGTAACCCAGCACAAGCAACAGTCAGAGTCATCCTGACTCTACTCTTATGAACCACCTGGAAGGTGGGTTTTATGTAATTAATTATGTGGGTGTTGCAAATAATCAAGATAATTGTCTTACAACCAACACAAGATTAAAAAGGAGATAAATAGGAGAAACTTAGGCTACTACACAAACATCAAAAATGCCTTCCTCATCATAGGAAAATCAGAGGGTCCTAAACTTCAGACCGCCATTTGTACCTTCAGCCCCTCAACCTACACCTCAAGTTGGAATTAGCCCCAAAGAAATCTTGAAGGGAGGTAGTCCTCAAGTCAATGTGGTGGACCAAATGAAGAAGCTACATATGAACATCTCCTTATGGGATTCATTGTCTCTACCAAGACAAAAGGACATGCTACAAAGGGAATTACATGAGTTGGATCAACAAACTGTCCCAACAAGGACTAATAATGTCTTGATGATGAATGAACAACCTTCCACCTTAGGCCAGGTCAAAAAAGAAGAGAAAATTCCCCCTTTCTATGTGTCCTTGGTCATAGGAGATTTCTTGGTGCATAATTGCATCATTGATAGTGGGGTTAGTACATCAGTAATGCCCAAGTGCATAGCTAACAAGCTGGGACTGAAATATGAAGAGATGAATAAGGGAGTCCTATAGCTAGATGGGACACCTACAAAGACAGTTGGGATAATGAAAGGTTTGATCCTGACATTACATGCTTGCCTAACTTTCTTAGTTCCCCATGATATAGTAGTGGTAGATGTTCTTCCTTATTTTGCCATCTACTTATCCAGGGACTTCACATCGAAGATAGGTGGTTATCTAGCAGCGAATTGGTCCTATCTAGTTTTTAGAACCAAGTATGGGACCAAGTTAAGTATTGAATTTGAGCCACTCCATAGGGACCATCTAGAACCATATTCGCTCAAGGCAGTGAGTGTCAGCTATGCCATTATCGACCAAGAGGAGTCCTAAATAGACCAATCTCTGTCCTCTACTCTAAAAGGAGTTGTAGACCTACTCTTAGATGATTGGGGAAGTGATAACTTCAAGCATGACCCTTACAAGTTCATAGAGTAGGCCGGCCTTAGAGTCTACTGCATACATGAAGAGGGTACCTTCATGCCAAATATAATGAAGGCAAGCTAAGAGGACCTAGGTCTATGGCAGTTGTACTTTGATGGTTCCAAAAGTAGGTTAGGAGCTAGTGGTGGAGTGATGTTAGTCTCCCCTTAAAAGGAGAGATACTTTTCAGCCTTCCATTTCCAATTTTCTTGCATAAGCAATGTTGAAAAATATGAGTCCCTTATCCATGGTCTAGAATGGGCAAGGAAAAGGGGAATTAAGGAGTTGCAAGTTTTGGGTGACAATAAGCTGATTATAAATCAAGTGAGAGGCTAGAATCTGACAAAAAATTCTTTGCTAAAGTCTTACAAGCATAAGGTCTGGGACTTGGTGGAAGATTTCCTTGCTTTTAATATTTCCTCCATTCCTAGAGAGTATAAAAACTAAGTGGATAGGTCAGCAACAATTGGTGCTTAGTTCAATGTTTCTAGGGAGATAAGTTGAGACTGCGGTTCATGCTACTTGAAGGTGGTAGTTCGGCCCTCTATCCTTGACAACATTACAAACTGACAAGTCTTCAATAATGACCAACAAATAGCATTCTTCCTATAGGAATAATTTGAGTTTGCTATAATGAACCAAGCAAAGCTGCAACAATAATATGGTAACTAGATTTTTTAACTGAAGAATAATAAGCTCCCTAAAGGTTTGGTCACTCTAGAGAGTATCTTCAATGGAGATGACCAATTGAGAAGTGACAAGGCATGCATCACAACTAAGGAGGAGAATTACAAAAAGGTTGAGATCTTCAAGGATAAGCTACTTACACTTGGAAAAGTATGCATGATTCAAGAAAGGTAGACTTTCATCTTGTTGTGTTAGGAGTTTGCTAATGTTTTCACTTGAGATTACAGTGATCTGAAGGGTTTCAACCCAAGACTCACCCAGCACACCATCGAATTAGAAGAAGGTGCCAAGCCAATCATGTAGAAGTAGAGACCTGTCAACCCAATGATTAAGCCTCTCATGTAGAAGGAACTGGCCAAATTGGTTGAGTCTGGGATTATATTTCCAATCAAACATTCCTCTTGGCTGGCTAATCTTGTTCCTATCTATTAGAATAATGGGGAGATCAAGCTATGTGTTGATTTCAAAGACCTTAATAAAGTCTCTTTGAAAGACCATTATCCTCTCCTGAGCATGGATCAGATCCTTCAAAAGGTAATAGGTAGTGAGTGTTTCTCCCTCCTAGAAGGATATTCAGGATATAATCAGATTCTAGTGAAAGGCTATGACCAACACAAAATAGCCTTCACTACTAAATGGGGAATGTTTGCCTATAAGAAGATTCCATTCAGGCTGTCTAATGTTGATGCTACCTTTTAGTGAGCCATGGACATGGATTTTTGGGGCTTGATAAACAATAATGTTCCAGTATACCTTGATGATGTGATGGTATTCTCCAAGGAAGCGAGCCAACACATGAAACACCTTAGGCAAATCTTTGAGAGGTGTAGAGAGTTTGGTATCTCTCTCAACCCAAAGAAATGTGTGTTTACTATTCACGATGGGAAACTCCTTGGCCACATTGTGTCCAAGGAGGGCTTATCCATTGACCCTGAGAGAGTTCACTCTATCCTAGAGATGTCTCTACCTAAGCACAAGAAAGGCCTGCAGAGCTTCTTCAGTAGGATAAATTTCATTCAGAGATTCATCTTGAATTTTGTAGAGATAGTCAAGCCACTGACCTCTATGCTGAAGAAGGGTGAGGAGTTCAAGTGGAAAACATAAAGGAAGGACAACTTTGAAGACATCAAGTAGGCCATAGCCCGAGTTCCTACTTTGATCAGCCTTGACTTCAACAAAGATTTCAACCTCTACACTTTTGGAAATGAAGAGGTAATCTCCACCATGCTTACCCAAGCAAATGGTGATGACCTTGAACAACCACTTGCATTTTTAAGCTAGGGGTTAGAGGATTTAAAAGTTAGATACACATATATAGAGAACCAAGTCCTAGCAGTAATATGGAGCCTGAAGAAATTTAGGCATATGTTATCCAATAGTAGGATTCACCTCATGGTTCCACATCCTAGCATCAAGGATTTCTCGACCAACTGAGACCTAAATGAAAAGAGAGGGGTGGATCACCAAGGTAATGGAGTATGATGTAGACATCAAGATCATCAAGTTGGTGAGGGGAAGAGGCCTGTGTGAACACCTTGATATAGAATTCAAATAGAAAAGGGAAGATAGCTTACTAATTCATGATGTAGCTATAGTAGAAGAACCAGCTGTCATGAAGGATTAGACATCGGACCTGAGGCATTTTCTTCTCACTGGTGAGTGCCTGCAAGGTCTTGATAGGACCAAAAGAAGGTACTTCAGTGTCTAATCTCTCCCTTATGTCCTGGTTGATGGAGTATTGTTTAGGAAGGATCTCTTAGGGGTCCTTCTAAGATGCATAGACCCAAATCAAGCTAACAAGGTGTTGTCTGAGTTCCATGAAGGGCTAGTAGGTAGTCATTTTGCTCCTAGGGCTACTGCAACAAGGATAATGAGAGCTAGCTATTTTTGGCCTAATATTTTTAGGGACACCCATGCCTAGGTAAGAAAGTTCCAGAAGTGTGCACTTTTTGATGGGAAGTAATGGTTGGCTACGATGCCTTTATAGCCTATTTAGGTGGAGCAACCATTCATGTAGTGAGGCCTGGACTTCATAGGGATGATTAACCCTCCCTCCAGTGCTGGACATAAGTGGGTCATGACTACCACAGACTATTTCACAAGATGGGTAGAGGTTGTTGCTTTGTAGGAGGCTAATGAAAGTGTAGTCCTATACTTTTATGAAGACCTGGTGCCAAGGTTTAGGGTTCCAGAAACCATAATCTCATATAATGCATTGGATTTTCTAGGAACCAAGACAAGTGAATGGGTGCTAAAATATGGTATATATCTCAACACTTCATCCAATTATTACCCATAGGGGAATGGGCTGGCTGAGTCCACCAACAAGAACTTGATCAGGATCATAAAGAGGACCATGGAAGAAAATTAGAGGACTTGGCATGCCAAGTTGAAAACAGCCCTATGGGCAGATAGGGTCACCCTGAAGAGGGCAATTAGCAACTCACCATACATGCTCATCTATGGAAGGGAAGCTAGGATTCCAATTTCAATTGAATTTCTAGCCTTGGTCCTTGCTCACTAGCTACAATTAGAAGAAGGAAATAGCATGGAGGTCAGATTATGCAAGCTGATGGAACTCTAAGAGGCAAGGGACCAGGCTATGGCTTCCATGACTAACCACCAACAGCAAGTGAGGAGACACTTTGAAAATAAATCTTCATCAAAAGGTTTCTCTAAAGGAGACATTGTCTTGAAATGGGATGAAGACTAAGCTAATCTTGGAAAGCATGAAAATTTTAATGCCCTATGGAGTGGCCCATACATAATCACTCAGTGCAAGCAGTATAATGCATTCCAACTCTCCAGGTTAGATGGTGAAGAACTGTATATCCTAATTAATGGGATACATCTAAAGCACTACCACTGAGTCTCTTTTCATCACGTATATACTTCCCTTGCTTTTATCCTATTTTCCCTAAGTGCTTTCTACACATGTTAGTAGTTTTCTTAGCTTTGCATGTGTTTTCATTTCCTTTGAGTTAAATCTTCATGATTGATTCTAGAATTTATTAGGGCTATTGCTGATTTTAAGTTACAATCTAACTCCGTGCATAATGGATTTGAGGCAACTAGTTTCTAAGCATAGAAGGCATGATTCCCCTAGGAGTCACCAATTTGTTGACCATTTTTTGCCCAATAGGCCAAAAATTGGTCCCCTTTCTTCCCCTCCTATTCTAGGCTTATTTATTTTTTATTTTTCACATGTCCAAGATTTTTTATGGACTCTACAAGTTAGTCTTTGGTGCATGAAGAATCAGTTCAGAGAGTGTTGGGGTTTAAAAGGCTCTTTTGGGCCTTCATCTAAAGAAATTTATAAGGAAGGTTGGCATCATCAATCCATTGAACCATCACTTTAGTTTAAAGCCTTGGTTCAATCAGTATTTCAATCGACCTTAATTCAAGCCTTAATTCATCACTTTAAGTCCATCGCTTCAATTTCAAGCCTTGGTTCAATCTTCAAGTTCTTTGAATTTGGTTTAATCAGCTATGTTCAGCACTTAGTTCATCAAAAAAGTTCAACAAAAAGTTCAAGAAACTTCAGGTTCAACATTTAGTTCAAGGACTTGGCTCGGCATGCAATGTTGAACCATTGAACTAGTTCAATAGACTAGTTCAATGGTTTGGTTCAAGCCTTAGTTCAATCAGGAGTTCAATCAGCCTTGGTTCAAGCCTTAGTTCATCATTTCGAGTTCATCACTTCAATTTCAAGCCTTGGTTCAATCTTCAAGTTCATCACTTTTGTTTAACAAAGAGTTCAATGACCTTGGCTCAATAGTCACTTAAACCATTGAATCGTTGAACCAGTTGAACGGGTTGGTTCAAAATTTTGGTTCAAAGGCTTCAATTTAATGTTTTGGTTTAAAGGCTTCAGTTCAATGGACTAGTTCAATGGTGTGGTTCAACACTTGGCTCAGTCAATTAGTCCATTGGCAAGTTCATCAGCATGTAGCATTGAACCGTTGAACTTGTTCAATGAGTTGGTTTAATGGGTTGGTTCAATGGGCTCAATGTGCAGTCTTGAACCAATTGAATCATTGAACCAATTTTGGTTTAATGGCTTGGTTCAATGGCTTGGTTCAAGGGTGTGTCTCAAATTTGAAGGGCAGGTGCCCTTGCATAAGGTAGTTCTGAGGTGAGAAGCCCTTACGGAGGGTAAAGAGCTTTCAAAAGGTAGCTAAAGGATTTTCAAAGCACAAAGAAGACTAAAAGGTTGAAAGACTTAAGTGATGGGCTGAATTCTTTCAAACTTTTTATCTGAAGGAATTCCTTCAGACAAAAGGCCTGAAGGAATTTGAGGAAAGGATTTTCAAAGGGCCCGAAGGCACAGGGAAAAGACAAGGTGGCCAATTTTCATAGACTTTTTGTCTGCGAGAAAAAAGCCCGAAACAAGAGAAACCCACAGGAAGAGCACAACCAAGCAAGGCAAGAAACCCATGGTAAAAAAGCTCATAGAAAAGACCTGACAACTTTTGCCAAGGACAGTGACATCCTAAAAGCTATCAAAATTACGTATATGAACTAGCCATTGAGTTCAATTCAAGGTGACATCCTGAAAGCTGATAGTTTTAATGCAGTGAAATAGCTATTGTTTTTTAAATACTTGTGCGCCAACCATGGAAAGAGCCTGAGGAATGCAGTGACCCACTAGGAGATTGCCCCTGAGGGCTGAAGGAGCAGAAGAAGACAAAGCAAGAAAAGGACAAAGAACCTACAAAATAAAGAAGGAAAATTTCCAAGTGTAAAAAAAATAGGCAGATAGCCCAAGTGGCAAAGGGAGGTGCTGATTCAAGAAGTTATTCCAGCAGGTGATACAGTGCTCATGAATTGATTACTAGGAGGCACAAATGGTAAATTGTGTGACCCATTTTCTTCATTTCACATTTATGATCAGACAAACTACGTGGGTGCCTTCAAGGAGTAGTCTCGGTTAATGGGGAAATGATGCGACCTATGTCAAAAAATGCCTAAAGTTAGAGTTAGGGCTGACACATCATTTATGTTTAAGTAGCCTGCTCTTCCCAATGACTAGAGTGAACATGGGACATTTGTAAAAGAGGCACCAAAAGGCCTCTTTCCTTCCTCTATATATTGGAGACTTGTCATTTTGAGAAACATCTTCCACATTTGTAAGGTGGAGCCCTGTTAAATTTTTCACCTGAAATCAATAAATGCATTTTTACCTCTATGCTAGTTGGATATCTCTATGTGTGTCTAAGTGTTAGTCTGTGTTTAGTCATTTCTTCTTAATGCTTCTATAGGTTAACACCAACATACCTAGTGTCTATAAGGCATCATTTTGCAAGTAACAAGGAGAGTTGTACTTAGAAGTGCAGAGACAGAAGAAGTTACTATACAATGTGCCTTTCCACAACACCTTTGGTGAGTCTCTAGTTTCTGTGTTCCATTAAGGCCTCCCTATTAAGTTCCTATAACCTGGTCCTTCTACCATCCTAAAGTGTACATATGTGTTTTTTTGATTTCTAGTGTGAGTGTGAGAAGGTCGAATCATTTTGGTGCATCACCTCCTTTAGAGTAGTTTGTTTTCCTACAATCTTTCTCCCTTTTCATCCCCCCAATTATATATACATATATGTTAGCACTTATTGGAACAAATTAGATGCATCAAAGGGAGCTAGCCCTTAACTAGAGACTCTCCCCTCTAGCTTCGCCAGTCCCACAGGTGAGAGGGTAGTTTCCATTATTGCGTGAGGAAGGTAGGAGCTCGACCTCCTACCAAGGGTGAAATCTTTTGTGTCAACAATCCCTACACACACACTACTATTATATGGTATATTTGGTTGACCATTGCTATAAGGTTGGCATGGGTGTGGATCATAGGCCACTACACATCATGGGTAGTTTTGCATCTAGTGTCACACTTGTTAGGTAAATTAAGATTCCCACACCTAGTGGTCCCTCTAGTAGTGCCTGATTATTGGTAACATAATGACATAAATCCAAGAAGGAGAGGAAGAGGAGTATAAGTGGAGATACCTATGATTAGGATTTAGTGTGATAGACCATGGACTAGGTGAGCATAAAATTAGGTAGTAGTAATAAGAGATGACATGGATGTGGATGCAAGCCCAAAACAACCACCATAATAGGTACCATAAAAATAATAATAGTTACCACCCTAGCTATATCATATATGGAAGCACCATTAGTAGGATAAATTACAAGTAAGGTATATAGAATTGGAAGATCTAGTAGTCACTATAGGACATAGTTTATTCATACATGCATTTCTCAAGAGATGATATCTGCATGCACAAGTGGTGTCTCCTAGCTTTTCACTAATGTAGAGATGACTAACAGAAGAGGTGATCAATAGATGAACATATGGAGAGACCTTGATCGATGGGTGAAAATATAGGGAGATAGTGATTGGTTACACTATCACTAGTGTGAAATGTTTTAATTTGTATTTTAAGATTTTATAAAGGACATTAGTTACATGTGATTATAATATAAAGATATATTCTGAGATATATCTGTGATCTAATATCTATCTAGTTTTTTTTTTTAGATCCTATGATGGAGGATATTAGATGGGGATATTTGGTTATGGATATACACCATAACATATTAGATGGGGTCATAGCTCCATACAACCCCACCACACTAGATGATCCTATGGTATCATTTACCCCAACAAAATTAGACTTGTTTAGACTAGTGGGGGATGCCATAAGGAAGTTACAAGCATGTGGGGATGGATTACATCTACCATCAAGGGTTTAAGATGGAGAGGAACATGCTTGGTAGGCCTTGGCTCAAGAGAGAGTGGTGCACATGGGTATCGTTACCTATCTCAGACAGGTGAAAACTTAGGTGGCCAATCTACAGGGATAGGTATCTAGTTTGAGATCCTAAACTACCTCATTATAGTTTACCATTTATAGGGGATAGTCCTAGGTATCTATGGGTAGCATGGCTAGGCCATAGGATACATGATGGAGCCCAACCTTAGATATGGATCTATTTTGTATTTTTTACTTTTTATTGTATAAACCACATGATAATATATATATATATATATATATATATATATATTTGATAGTTAGATTTTTATCTCATGAGTTGTATTTGGTTGTGGATGTTGATGCATAGATATATTTATTTTTAGCACATGTAGTTAGATTTTGTTGTATATGCTATGAGAAATTTATGATGAGTGTTGTATTTTCTATAATTATGCGATACACATGCATGGTTAAAAATTAAAAGGCAAAAATGAATTTGAAAATTATACATAATAAAAAACAAATGCACTACACACTATATCATGATAGGAAATGTGTAATAATAAAAGATGACTAAATATAATAAACCAAAGATGGTAAAAATATTAACAAATGTTTCAAATCCATGTAAAAGATTTGAACCAAGTTAAAACAAGTAAAATCACACTACATCATATTGATGAGTATTAAAATAATGTATTAAAATGGAAGGCACATGAAAATAAAATGATATGAAAACAAAACAATTGATTCAATCATTCATACTAAATCACACTGGGAAGTATAAAAGAGAAACAAAATTGGAAAATGAACTTACATTAATCATACTAATTCAAGTTGGAAGTATGAAAAATTTAATAAAAATGGTTTTAAACATACATGCAATCAAAAAATAAGAAGATAAAAGTGAAAATATTATTGAAGTGAGAATAAAACATACTATATCAAGATGGGAAGTATGTCAATGAGGTATAACTCATAATCAATCACTAATTATCTCAAATTTGACATATTTAATTTCATTATGACTTAGGTATTAGAAAATTTATGTAAGGCCTAGTCCTATCCATGGTCTTACATTGAAACTACCAAAGGGACACCAATGAGGCGGAAACAACTATGGGAATGAATTTCAAAATATGTTTGTAATATAGTAATTTGTGAGGAAGGCCTAGTCCTAGCCATAGTCTTAAAATAGAACTCATAAATGGGATCCCTAGGGGGATCATTAGTTAACAAAAACATATTTCTCAATGGGAAATATTAAGGGTGTTGTAAATGAAAGAGGGAATGCAAAAATAAAAATATATGAATCTATGAGAATGCCTTAGGAAATATGAGTCATAATAAGGACACAAAACATACACCAAGTGGATAGTGACCATTAATATACAAAGGATACCTATTCATAATAATAATGCTATATATGAAAATAAGTGAGATACTAAGATTGACTCATGTTGGTTGAATGAACAATAAAATTAAAATGAACCTACTTTCCCACAATGTGTTCCCCATTCCTCAAGACTCTTAAAAAGTTATCGATCTATTGAAAATATTGGGTACTTGTGTGATAAAGTAGGTAGCACTAAAAGCTTTCTTATTCTACTTTTCCAATCTACTAGCCTACCACACCCCAATAGACCTCGACTCTATCATGAGGCCAACTATGGAGTTTGAGATTTAAATTAAAAATAAGATGTGCTTTAAATCATGCCTTTTGGTGAGATTTGACTTTTGAAATTTTAATGTTTCCTTTTGTATCATTACCTTTCATTAAATTATTTGAATTTTAAATTTTTATGGCTTTTAATATTCATCCTTTTTATGTATTTGGAGTAACCAACATGAGGGATAAAAATGATACACATGAATGAGATTTTGACTTTGGCTAAAAGAATCTAAGTATTCTAAGGATATGACTGACTAAAACACTTAGGCTTAGCAATGAACCAATATGTTTTCTCAATTTTCAACCATGTGTATGATTAGTTTATGAAAGGAAATAATGAAATAGAGGGAAATCCAAAATGGACCAGTAAGAGAGATAATTACAATGAGATGACTTGTTTGTTAACTAATCACATGGAAAATAAGGATTATTAAGGGTAGTCAAATAGGTATAACCATGTCACAATAGTTTTCTGTGTTAAATGAGATAAGGAGAAAACAATCATGAGAAAATGAAAAGACATCCATGAAAAATCATTGAAATCATGAATATAAGAATTTAAAAATAGTCCATAATAATTAAATATGAAATACCTAAAACCATATACAACATATAATGTGAAATATAAAGATCCATGTAAGATAGAGGAGTGACGCAAAATTTGACATAGAGTCAAATTATATAATATATAAATAAAAGTGGATCACAAGTCCAATTTAATAATCATAATGAAGATGAATTTAAAGGAAAACCATGTTATATTAATAAATATGACCATTAAATATAATCTATAACATATAATATGTCTCTATTAAGTTGGACTTTAACTACAATGAGAATCTCATTAATCCTTAGGGAAAGCTATGAAAATACTTGTCATCAAATCTCCTCTAAAAAAAATGTAGGTATAGATGAAGGATAATTCTCATGAGGTACCTAATGAATATGATACTCAATAAGAGGAATAGATGTTGGAATAGGGATAGTAGATATGTGATAAGGAGATGAAACCACCAATGGAGAAGGGAACATGGGTAGGGATAATATGTGGGTAACGTAGGAGCCACACATGAAGAAGGAACCGCAAGTGGAGTGGAAGCCATAGGAGAGTAAGTGGGAACCTTATTCAATGGATGACCTATGGGATGGGGAATCATGGGCATAGGAATGATCATGAGGTGATAATGATTATGTTGTTGAAGGATGCAGTAATGATCAATGTGATGGGTACTACACTGGTGCTAAAATCTCTCCATATTTGGGAATATATTTAGGTAATAACTTGGGATGAGGTATAAATTTTTATTTAGGTTGAGTAAGGGTAGGTTATAATATGTTGATATATTATTCAAGCTTTTGATAATGAGTGGAGTAGTGATTATAAATGTTGTGAAAGTAACAAATATGCTTGTTAGTAGATTCTATGGGTATACTAATATAAGGAGTAGAAGCATGAGTCAAGGAAGGATAATATAACTAATGTTAGCTATATAATGACTAATAAATTGATGAATATCATATTAATGGTGATTGGTCGATTATGTGGGCAAGGGATAAAGCTGAGGTAAAAGAATAAGGCCATTGATGAGGGGAGGTGGGGCTATTGGAGTGACTAGGCTAGGATTGGCTGAAGGAGAAACATCATCAGATGTAGGATGAGGCTCGACTAAGGATAAAGTAGGATTAGGATCTAGAATAAACTCAAATGAGGAACTAAAATGATTCATAGAGGGTTTAAAGGTAGTATTAAGAATCTCTAGGGAAAGTAGGATATAGGGATCCTGATATCTACGAAAATGATAGGGACCTATCATAACATGATCGATAAGCATGCTCCTAAGAGGCTCTATGGAAAATGGAGGTGTATCATTCAAATGATCCATATCTAACCTAAGAATAAGAGGATAAATACTATAATTAGGAACTATATAATGTATAATATGATAGGAGGAATTAAAATATTAAAATAAATAAGAATGATAATGAAGGATCTCAATATCTCTAGTTTGGATAAGACCTCATAGAAATGGATCATCTAAAGTATAACCATATTAATATTAAAGTGTATGAAGTTTAATGATGCAAGTAGGTACTAAATTATCATCAAAAGTTTTGTGATTAATATAATGCTAAGTTTTAGTTAATACCATAGGTATTTTATCAATAGGTGGCTCATGAGAATGCAACTTCAAGGATGGTGGAAGGTGGGAAATGAGATGAGGATAGAAATAAAATTTTTTGATCTTGAGGTTGATCATGTCTATCTCATCATCATCATCATCATAAAAATATAAGAGTTTAGGTGTTATGTTCTCAATGAGTTTAGCATGACCATGATAACCTCAAGTACAATTGAAGGGAAAATTGAAACATTGAGATTCTTGGAATGGAACACTTGGCAAGGGTTGGAATTTTGAATACACCACATTATTAGGAGTATTCAAAATTACAAGGGTTGGTATTTCCTTTAATCCTATAGATAGCACTATTATGGGTAAACTTGACACATTGGAAAGTATAAGAGGTAACAAACCTCATGCAATGATTTCAATGCCTACCAAGCAAGATATTGTAGGAAAGGATAAAGTTGAATATCATAACCTTAACTCAAATAGTGAAAGGTACGAAGGTAATAAGGATCCATATGTAAACTAAAGGAGACTTTTTATTTTAATCATAACCCTGACACATGTTGCATGTATAATTAATATTACACTCAAAATATCTAAGAGTTTTAATGAAGTCAAGGGAGGCAACATAAGTACCTGAACCCTCATTAATAAAATCACACTTGATTTGGATATAATTGATTTTAATAGTGGTAAAGATTGAAGGATAATCCACATGAAGAAGGATCTCATATAGGATCATGGAATGAATAAGAAATTTGAGAGAAAGAAAAGTTTCCATTGTTTTTTCAATGTGTATATACATATCTTCACATTGTTTCAAGATACTATCTTCTGAACTAGATTAGGTAGATTCATATCCTATGAGGGGAAGATGAGGGATGTTCATCTTGAATAATAGTTACATTAGGTAGTTACATTGATGTGGAAAATTTTTCATGAGTTTAATAAAGGGTATTTGAGATAGGAGATATATGATAGGGTCTCATTCATAATAACCCATGGGTGGATTGCTAGAAATATGTGAGTAATGATGGAAGAGATCCTATAAAGTAGGATTAAAAGTGAATTCAAACCTATGTTGATAATACATGGTCAGTTTAATTTGTGGATAAATTGATTCATTATTTTTATAATATGTGGTAGTTAATTTAGGTTTGTCTTGTGATTGATTTGAATAAGTGTTATTATAAGGTTGAAGAATGTCATCGATGGGTAGAAAGTTTGGGTAAATTTTATAAATAGTGTGAAATGTTTAATACAATGGAGGTTTTGAAATTGGTTATTGAAAATAGATAAGACCCTCTTGCCCCAAATTTTTTAGGTAAGATGGGGAGGAATCTTTGAAAACATAGAAAGTTTGGGATGTTTGATGCATGTGTGTAGGATGAGAATCAATGAAAGTAACTAACCTATACATATTATTCATAGTTACCACATTCTCTTTATGAGTTTGGTCAATAATAATTATAACATTATTGGTGGAAGGAGTAGGCTTATCATTATTGTCTTGATGATTTAGAAGAGGGTATTTATAGATGAAGAGATGAGCATTAGCTTAGTTCTAAGTTTTATTTTTATTTTGTGTTTCATAATATTTGAAGGTGATATCATAGGTTTTTTATCATATAAAAATGAGGGAATATTGATTAAAATTTGGACCAACAAGGAATTTGATAAATAAGTTACATAATTGCCTACATATTTTGTGAGTGATCCTAACTAGCGTGAAACCAATAAATTTTATTTGGATCAAACCATGATTTCATAGGGTGAGTGGGGTCAATTTATCATGGAAGATGCCTTGTTAGATGATTTTGGATCTCCACTAAGTATAATGTATTGTGAAAATTTATGTTATTTATTTGAGAAAATTGAGGATTCATGGTGTTTTTTAAAGGAGAAGCTTGCTCCATAAAAATGTTGGGAGCAATATATTGTATATTAGGAATGGTATCATAGGATTTGGTGACACCCTCATTGGTATCATGATAATTTTTATTTTTATGAGCATGTGAGTGCCCATGGAAGGTTGCGATGGCTCAAAATAGCGCATGATAAAATCTTGGTGTTTAGCTTAATCAATGGCCTCTTCCAAAGTTTATGGAGAGAGAGAATCCTAACCTAATATTACAACTTGGGATAAATAATGTTAGTGAATATATTAAATAGATTATCATCTTTCATTTTATGTTCACACTTATTAGATAAGGTCTTCCACTATTTAATGAAATATTTTGAATTTTTAGTCTAAAGTTGTTTACAATTGATAAAATGATCCAAGGTATTCTCAGAGAGGTCAATACTTTGAAACTCTTATACTATAGCATTAACTAGACCTTCCAAACTAGTGATATAATGGGAATTGAGTTGAGTATACCAATCTAAATCATCTCTAGAGAGGGTTTTTGCTAATAGCTTGATAATGATAAAAGTTTTAACTTGACCCAATCTTTGTATATATTACCAAACATTTATAAATGTAAGGTAGGATTAGTTGAATCATTGTAACTAGTGCTAGGTGTGATACCTTTGATACCTGTGTTATCAATTTGAGGTGTTAGAGGTTAATTTTTAAAATGAATAATCATTTTTTTAACAAACGGTCATTGGGGAATGATGTTACCATATGAATCCCTAAGGGGGGGTAGGGGGCATTTTTGAATTTGTGTTCCCTATGGAACCTAGTGACGTTGATTTTAAAGGTGAATAAGATGATTCTACATTTGTATCATTTTTTTGGAATTATTAGCTTGAAGGAATTCATTTGATTAAGAGTTTTCAATAAAAATTAATGGGTTTGAGTGGTATTTTGACTAGTTTTTAGGACATGAAAAGCATTAGCATTTGTATTACTAGCATAGGAGGCATTGGTATAAAATGAGGCACTAGTAGCATGATTATTATGTGTAGCAAAAGGTTCATTAGTTTAAGTATTAGACTAAAAAGAAGCACTAGTGGCATGATTACCATTATTATAAAATGTTGCACTAGTAAAGTGATTGAGAAGGAAAGGTCTTGGAAAAGGCCCACTAGTTTTTTAACTTGTCATGTTAGTAAATATACTTGGCATGGAGGTGGAAGACATTAATAAATAAGAGGTCATATTATGAGAATGATTCAAAATAGAGGGGAGAGGTTGAGAATAAAGTAAGGTATCAGCCCTAAATCTATGAGATAATGTGGGGCAAGTTGAATGGGGTTCTTATATTTGACCACTTATCATGATATTATAAAAAATGGAAAGGTATTTTCCCCTAAGTTGAGGAAACTCATTAAAGAAGAAAAATCATTTCAAGAGTGTAATATAATTCTAGTTTATCTTTTAAGGAGAAAAAATTCTTATAAATTGAAGAGAAATGAGGAGTCCCATTATTGCTAGTGTGAGTGGCCACATGCACATTGATTTAATCTAAAGTGGAAGCCACAAGTGGTTGATGGGTAAATATATTTTTATTGGTAAAGCTCATCATATCTATTGAGTTAAACTCTATTTTGTCCTCAAATAGGAAGTTCGTGATGAGATAAAGAGGCTAAAAAGGCTGATGTAAAAAAAATTAGAAAATAGGATACAGAGTCAGACTAGTTGACTATGTTCTATAACCTAAATAGAAAGATAAGGATACAAAGTCATGTACGTTGATTATGTATTATAGTTAGGAAGGTTAAATAGGATAATAAGGATACATATTCATGTAGGTTGATTATGCACTGATGAACAAAGGATTGAATAGGGAAATAATAATACATAATCATGTAGTTTTCCTATGTATTATAGGTAGGAAGGTGAAATAGTCTATAAGAGACTATATCGAGCAAGATGAAAATGTTATACAATATGGGAAATTTTTCAATATAATTTTAAGCAAGAATAAAAAAAACATACAAATAATTACATCAATGTGACTAATCTAATTAAAACACACAACACAAACCTTACACCAACACTGGCCAATGCAAGTTTTATAATAAAAAAAATAATGATCAAACATCAAACATCAAATAAAAAAGTAAATCCTAACTAGTTGATCATCCTAAGTTTTTTTAAGATATAATAAAGTGTATTTTTTATGTGAACGGAGAGTTGGTTGAAATAAAGAACTATAAATCAATCTAAAGTTGGTTTCTAGATGTTTGGATTGAAAGGGATCTATATTGGAAATGGTACTAGATTGGTATTGGCACCTACCCCCTCACTTCAAAATCTTTTAGTGATAAAGGTGATGGGTGATTTTCAAATATATATACCTTAAACCATGTATTTATACTTGGCTAGAAAACCAAGTCAATTTCCCCCTTAATGATGAAATCCAAGTATGTAGACCTTGGAAATACAAATGTTTAATGTTTTTTAAATGTAAAGTGGTTTAATAATGTGTGAAAAAGAGTAAAATAGTGTAACTAAAATGTTAATTTGAAAAACCACCTATTTAATTTATGTGAGATACTCTAATCATGCAAACAACTCAAAAGGAAAGGTGAAATAATTACTAGTAAATAGATGTCATTTCTTTGATTCATAATAGTACAGAGTCAATTTAGGTACCCTTATATGTAAATAGTACATATTAGAGTGAACTAGGTTGCTTATGTTCTATAGGAGTAAGGTCCTTAAGAACAAATTCAAACATGTCGACTGTCTTTAGATAGAAGATAAACTATTGAACTAAGTCAGCTAGGTCAACTTAATTGGTTGTAGGGTTATAGTTTTATAAACTACAAAATTGTGAAAAATAAAATAGAAGGAAGAAATAAAATGATAAAGAGATAAATAAAGGAACATTAGTCATTTTGAAGATGTTTTATCTTAAAAAATTTATGCTAAGATGTTCAAATTTTACTTTCAAAATTTTACCAACTAGGTTGACTAGTTTGACCAACTTTACAAAACCCTATGTGATGAAGAAGAGATAACAAACAAAGTCAAACTATTCGACTATGTTTGTTGACCTGTATGTTAAAAAAATAAAATAATTTATATATTTGACTTGTTTAAATGTGTATACTAATCTATAACTAAATAAGAGTACTCTGTCAACCTACTCGATCTAGTAATTTGTAATTGATGAATACCTACATAGACAAAACCTAGTCATTTTGACGTGATTATGTGTTAAACAAGTGCATAGAAAGTTAGAACTAAACTAACTAGTTTGATATGATATATCAAATATATAAATATATGATATGATGATAAAAAATTATGGTGTGAAAAGAAAACCTGCAAGGGTTATCATCACATTGGGTTCACTAGAATGTATGCAAAGGAAAATATAACTAATTTATAAATCAATCCTAGCCTAGAGAAGATAAACCCTACTTATAAATCTAATTATTTATCCATTGTATATTTTAGGACATGACCAATATGCATCCACTATACCTATACAAGGGACATCCTACCATAATAATATCACTATGGAGGGTTCCAAAGCCTCCAGTGAAGTGCAACTATGTAATAACTATAACTAGGTCATATGTTTCCATATTCATAAAAGTAAATGATAAAATCTAACTAAAGTCTAATTTATTTCTCACCAAAGCTTTTGGTACAAAATGTAAGTAATAAACATAAAAGTAAACATGCATAGGAGATATATACTCACATCAATGTATATGAAATCTTAAAGCATGGGAGAAAAGTACACATGTTAATCTATCTACTCTTATAAATAAGGAACAAAGTTAAGAATACTTACCTTTACATTTGAACCCATCAATCCTCAATATCTTTCTTGGCCAATTTGATTCATAGAGGTTATTTTAGTATGTAATGATAATAAGGACAAGTCATTTCTAGGATACACAACTTATCTATGTATCTAAAAGACTTATCCTCAAGCTAATATCTATATCTCCAAATAAAGTATTTAATTCCTACGTAATAATCCTCAAGAAGATGGTTGATAAGTAGATGCATAATATATTATTCTTCTTCTTCTCTTATATTATAAATTATGAAACGGATGTGTATATATAGATGAATCTAACCCTAATCCTTTCTAAAAGTTTTACTAACATGGTCAGCCCAATCGACTTTGAATCATTATTAACAAAAACAAATTAGGTTTTGGTCTAGGTCAGCCAAAGGTAGACCTAGACCCTAAATGAGTTTTGTCAATTATATTATAGGGTCAATGGGGATGACATTATATCATAAACCTTTAAAAATGAGTTTATGCTAGGGAAACACTAATGTAGGTAGAAAATTACTAAAGAAGGGTGTAAAAGAGGATGCACATCATAGGGGAATGTTTTTAGGATATGGTTGTGTATATATCAAGTGGTAGTAAAGGGACAACAATCCTAAAAAGTACCAATGGTCTTCCCACCCATTTATTGATGCACCCCATAAGACATGCACTTAGAGATATTAGGACTCAATGGGTTCCTACAAGAGAGAAAACATCAGTAATTGATAAAATTTTAAAATATTATGTGTATGTAGATTATTCCTACCGCCTATCTTTTTTTATGAGAAATGTGGTTAACTACTTAAAATCCAATATTTAGGTCTAATCAATCATGTGTAATGATCACAAAAAAAATCATTACAAAGTTGTAAGTTATGTATAATAATAGCATAATCTATTTCTCATCTATAGGCTTTTCTATCACTTTCAACTGATCACAAATATCCTTAAATTGTAGAAAAACCTCATAAATGAATCCACCATCATGTATCTTAGTGTAAAATTGGAGATTATTTAAATACAATATCTTACTATCTTGAGAAGTCTAATATTTAGTCCTAATATGATTCTATAATTTAGGTGCAATAATAGAATTTCTAACTTATGGTACTAAATTATTAGTTAAAAAGAGTTTTAATAGCATTAACACTTCACTATGATGTCTATCATACTCATCAGGTTGTGTATCTAGTTTAAACTCTTTACCAAGTAAAATTTCATCAATATTTTGATACTCACAAATTTTAAGTATCTTATGACTCCAAAAACTAAATTTTTTTCCTATCAATTTATTTGAATCTAACAACAATAGATGTAAACTAGCCATTATTACCTAGTTTTTACCTAACAAAATTAAATTAGAAAAAATATAATGACATCTACAAAATATTATTTTGCACATTGATTCTATCCTAAAACTATACATGCTACTAGTTTTTAGCAAAAAATTCTATACCATTTATGGGAAATTAAATTAATTGTTTACCATATGATTTCTTAAAAATCATAAAAACAATTAAAAATCAAATTTTAACACTTTGTTTAAAAAATCAGTTTTCATTTAGACAGGGATCGATCTTAAATCAAACAATATGGAAAAAATCAAGAGATTTAGACCTATGGTTTTCTATCAATGAAATTAATTGTACAATTTTTTGGGTAAAGAGAGGTTTTTAAGGAAAATTTAAAATATTTTATGTTTTTCCTATATATTCTTATTTCTTAAAAAAATCATAATATTCATATAATTTAAATCACCTAATAGTGGATAATTTGTGCAATAGAATGGTACATTAATTAGGTTGGCACTCTTTACGTATAACTCCTTCCTTTGCCTTTGATCTAAATAAAAAATAAATAAACCATATATAACTCAATCTTCATTTTCTCTTGATGCCACTTTCACAAGGTTTTATGTATAAATCATATAGAAAATTGAAGAAATTATGAACTATAGTTCGTTACCACTCCACTATGTAGTTGAATAATTTACTAGAACTCTAAATTATTTTTTTAAAAACTCCATACCTTATAAAATGGTTGATACACCACCAAGGACAAAAAATTAAGACAAAAATAATAGTATTCCACATCACCGTACTATGCCTACCTCTCCAACACCCTCTTTGGGATGTCATACTCACACAAGCAACTTATAACTTCTTACCTCATCCTTAAAATGTTAGGATCCTCTTTGATATATCCTTCCTCCTCCTTATGATGTTTATACAAAAAATAATCTTTTCTAAATAGTCAAATAAATGAATGAGTAATTATCAAAGGAACTTTATATAAGGTACATAAAATCTCTACACTTCCTCAAAAGTTCTCTCCCAATATCTCTCAGCCATGACCTTTAAAACTATTAAATTTTTATATACAAATAATGTGAATGAATGCAATAAGTATGTGATCATATTAAACAAAGATATATCCTATTTAATAGGCTCATAACAAGCTCCTAAGAATAAGAAGGTGGGTGCAATAAGGAGGTTGAAAGGAAGTAAGAAATAGACTTACTTGTGTAACCAAAATAACAAAGGTGGTTAAATATTAAAATCATCTTAAATACATAGATAAAATACCAATAATATTAACTAAGCCTATACAATCTAATTATTTTTGTACTTTTTTCATTAGATCAAATTAACTTTCATCAACAATCTAAGACTGAAAAGTACCAAAATTTTCCATGAGCTTTATGATCTATTAATCATCGAATACTTGAAATTTTCAACATTATCAAGGAATGAATGACATGGTACTATTTCTATCAAAAAAATATGAATTTTATACTCCTAAAGTGGAGCCAAATTTGCTCCTAAAGTAGCTAGAGAATATTGTGTCTAGTTTTATCTCTTGGGATTGATTTTATATAAAAAGATTCAAATGATTTGATTAAATATAGAGATATATACCTGTATTTATTAAAATATGACATCTTACATTGGTATCTATTCCTAACCTAGTTAAAAACTATATATGAATCTCCAAACATTAATAGTTGTTAAACATTATACCTCAATGCCAACTATAACCATAAAATCAAAGCTTCATACTATGCATGGTTATTGGTACATGGGAACTATAGCTTGAAATCAACAAGGTATTGTTTCTCGTAAGGATTAATTAGAGTTAAGCCTACACCTGAGCCTTATTTAGAGTGATCCTATGAAAATATAAGGTCCATTATTATTAAGGGAATTCAAATTGTTGTTCTTTATTCTCAATATTTGTTGTGATAGTGTGAAATCCTACATGTGATGAAGAAAATTTAAATATCTCATTTTTATCATTATATTCAGTGATGGACTATTTCATCTTTGGTTCTCTATCAACTCTAATTATATTGGATTCTAATTTCTAATGCAAACACATGTGTGAAAAGTCTATTTCCATATATCCATTTAATGTTTTTAACCAATTATGACTCAAAAGTAGACTGTAAGCCTTAAGAATGTCAACTATATGGATGTCAATATATTTTTGGACACATATCTTAGAAGCAAGCTTCATGTGGGCATTTAAAAAGTATCCAAAAATTAGGAATGAATAATTTTCTAATTGTAGGACCACTCTTTTGGACTTATTTGGGGTCAAACCTAGCTTCTTACATATTCTAATGGGCATCAAATTATTTAAAGTACCTGAGTCAAATAATAAATTATGCATGTTTTCCTAAAGATTCTTACAGTCAGTATAAAAGGTGGTACCTTATATTTATCCTTTTAAATGACCATAATAGCATGTTCAACCTTTGACTTGTTAGTATATGGCTTGACAGTCAAAAATTTAAGCATAAGTTATCTTTATTTTGAAATTTGATCCAATTCATGAAGGGTAATGTTTTCTTTATTTTATTCATGTCCTCAAATATATTATATCCACTCATATTAGGTGGATTAACATGTTTATATTGATTGTTTCCTTTTGAAGAAGGTGGATTATTATTATATTTTGGATCAAGATAAGACTACACACTCATAGAGATATACATGGAATGGTCCACATTATCCAATAATAACCATATTTTTGTGGTTTTTGTTAAACCACCTGAAAACCATCCTTTTTTGGTTGTTGGTTATCTATATGTAAAACAATCATTAAGGTTTGAGGTTTTCCATGTAAGGGAGTGTTATTATTGGATAGTGTGGAATATTCCATGTAAGGGATACTACACACTCATAGAGATATACTTTCATGCTTTAGAACCTAATATAAATCAAACTTCTTAAGATTTCCTAGAATGAGAATAGTTGAATTCTTTTCTAGTTTATCATGACTTTATATGAAATAATGTTATCTTAATGATAAATAGATTGTAAAAAAATAATCAAGATAAATATTTAACTTTAGATTTCTTTTTTCATAGACTAAATTTATTATAAATAAAGTGAAAAAGAGTAGGGATAAAGAGATAAACATCATGCTTCCAACATATATTTATTTTGAGTCATTTAGCTAAGGGAATATCATGAAACCAATATTTAGTTGAGCTATAAATAGCACAACTCCAAATAAATATGGTTCAAGACTCTAGGGCAGTTGACTATGAGAAAGAAAGACAAAAATGCCATATAAAATGCATTAAGAAATGACTTATGAGTCTCAACGACCTTAAAATTATCAAGATTGTATTTTGATTAACAATGTATTGGACACATGCAATCATCTAAGTGCAGAAACACCTTTGAGACAACAAGACCAAAATAGGAGTAGGGTGAAATTATCCTAGAAAGTGATAAAAATACATAAGGAAAAATATCTAATTCTCTACATCTATATTTCAAATCATGTAGAGCCAAACATACATAACATACTTTAATTATTAAAATTATAGCCTCTAACAAGGATTTATAATTCCTATAAATAGGAATAATAAAGGTTTGAAAAAAAATAATAAAATAGAGGGAAAATAGGTCCAAACATATAAGTAGTTAAGAATTCAATGTGCAACCATAAATTCAATTGTAATTTTTAGCTAGGCCATGCTTCTGCAAACCATATAAGTAAATTATATCAATTATGTGCAGCTAGAAGTTGTTGGAGATGAATTTGGATTGCAATTTAGATTTTTCATATCTAATCTTGTAGCTAAGATGCTTGTTTCTATGGTTGATTTTATCCTTAGTGTAATTCTCTATGCATTCCTAAATGTGCACATCATGGTCACATTAAATACTACCACCCAAATTATTTTTAGTTTTTTATTTTATTTATCAATTTGTTATTAAGGCACACTTATAATTTGGATTTCATGGGTAGTTTAGACATGTGGTACATTCTTGAGCTTTGATTACTTTGAAGACTAGATGGGTTATCAAACATAAGCCTATATCTTGCCTTATTTTATATGCAATAATCTTGTCTTTAGTTCATCAAGTCATTTCCACACATCTTCTCTATGCTCTTTTGTTGGTTAGTTGAGACTTTGATGTAGTGTTGGTTATACTTCACCATAATGAGGTGATATTTCTATAAATGATGTCATATTTCACACTTTATACTATGTTGATTTACCAAGATGAGTGAACTACCTTGAGGATGTAGATCATTAAGATTTCACCACATGACATCATCCTAATCACTCACTTTCCTAAGAGCTCTGCTCTTGTATGGACTATTCTAAGCTAGTAGGTTGTTGATACGATGTCACATGGAAGAATCATGATTACCCACTTGCTTAGAGCTTACTATCATCATTATTTTTATAAGGACTCCTATCAACTAGCTTATCATAGGGATGATGCCACATGGTAGCATCCAACTAATCTATTTATATTGGTATTATTAACACCACTACTTTTTGTATGGATTCTTTAATGACAATGGATCACTTAGATGAGATACATGGTATTATCCCACTAACTAATTTACCTAGATCTTTCATCTTGTATGGAATCGATTAGGATCATAGGGTAACCAATATCTTGACACTTGGAAACATTCTATTGATCCACCCTCCTTGGATTTTTTGACTTGATAAATGAAAAGTTTTATGTGGATCCAGGTAGACTATAAAATTGACTAAGTGTTGAAATCCTTTTGAATAGGTTAGAACCATGTGGAATACTTGGAGTCATGAAATATGGCCACATGGTAGTAAGACTAATATAAGTACATGCAGGCATAACTTGAAAACACACAACCAAAAACCTTATAAAATGAAAGTTTAAGGAAATTCAAATTCAAATACTTAAGTCTTTTGAAAATGAAAATGGCTAATTATTTTAAATTCTGAATAAAATAACATAGAGAGTTAGTAATATAAATCCATTTAAATGAAAATAAAATCATTTTAAAGTAATTTTTAACCAATTCTAGGAAATCAACTAAGGAAAAGAGTGAACACAAGAATATTTCAGTCAATTTATAGAATTTTAAATTGGAAATGAATCAAAAAATGGAAACTTTATTGATATAAGACAACCTTTTTAAAATTAACTTTAGGAAAATCTACCCCTTTTTTAAAAAATTGACTAATTTCAAATTGAATAAGTCAAGAGCACATAATCAATTTTACTAAATCAAAATAGAAATGAATGAGATTACTATGTGGAAAATTATAAAATAATATATATAATCCAATTAAAATGCATAAGTCAAATGAAATTTTAATAGGGGCAAGGCCTTTTCATTTATGAAAACTCATCTTGATGACTCCAAATGTAAAGATTGGACTGAGTATTTAAGATGGAAAAATCACTGAAAACAAGAATATTTAGTCACTTAAAACATATCATCTAATAAATGGTTAAAATTATCAATATTTAAGTAGGCAGACCATCAAACTTCCAATGGGAAAAGTGAAACAAAAAGATGGTCCCCATTTTATTTTAAAATGGGATATGTTGTGAGAGAAACAACAAATAGTAAATCCTATCAGGATATATGAATCAAGAAAATTTAGTCCTCATCCAAACAAAATTATTAGTTTTAAGCAATATTCAAAATTAAATTCAAAAACATGAAGCCAAAAAATTCTGCTCCAACAGATGGCATACTAAGATTCACCTTGCCTAAATACCATTTGTGTGTGAGTTCATGTGATTCATTTAGTTATTTAGAAAACACACATAATAAATCAATTTTTCCTAATTGATGGGCACTAATGAAAGTGAAAAAGGATTTTACAATTTTGGATGTGGGGGAAATTGCATGGGTATTGATCTACTATTAGCCAAACATTTATATACATGATAGATATTTCTTTGGTCCATTCTTAAGGCCTTGATTCACTGCCAACTAGGATAAAATGCCTATGGTGGAGGTTTCAAAGATTACCCTTTTGAGGATAAAGTGCATATTTTATATTTTAAATGAATCCTTTTGAAAGGATGCTTCTTTATTTTTCATTCATTGAGTGTCTTGGACCAAACCATGGCTCAAATGAAAATAAAAAAATGTGAAGTCAATTAAATCAAAGCTAAAAAAATTAAGTTATCTTTTTATTCATATTTTTTGTTAACTGAATTTTATTAGCTAGAGAAAAAGAAATGTAATCTTTCTAAATCCATATAATTTTTTATAAATCATATGCCTTCAACATTTAAATCATACTAGGAAAATGTAGTAGTTCATGCAAGTAATTTAACAAGATTGTAACTCTATTACACATATAAATGCCATTGATTTTATTAAAAAACAAGCCACCATTATCATTATATAATCAAGTAACAAGAACCCTTAGGTCAAAACAACAAGTTCAAATTAAAAGGAAAT
This sequence comes from Torreya grandis, assembly GCA_037957365.1. NCBI lineage: Eukaryota > Viridiplantae > Streptophyta > Pinopsida > Cupressales > Taxaceae > Torreya > Torreya grandis. The sequence continues at coordinate 2,539,794 of JARHVA010002413.1, forward strand.
GCAACAAGGATGAACCAACCAATGAAAAATGACAAAATAGGAAGCAAAAAAAAACCTAAACAAAAATAAGGAATAAGATTGAAAAGTTAATAAAAAAAAATTATAGGGGCTCCCAAGACACTCAAGATTAAAAGTAATTCTTGAGTAATTCTCCATTGAGAGGAAATTGAACATCCTCACTAGTAAGACACCTTAGGTAGAAATCATTCTCACCCAATATTTTAGAGTTTTGGTAGGGATTGAGCCATAAACATCAAATTTTACTTGTAGTCCCTTATTTTCATGAACCTTGTTCCCTAAGAGGACTAGATCAAATATCCTAAACTCCTTCACTTTGTTTTTTTTTAAACTAGTGTTTGACAACCTCTTGATGTTTATTTAAATGTAGCAAAGTTGTGTCTCATTTCTCCTCAAATTTCATGAGGTTCAAGATGGAGACTTATATTTTATCATTCATGTCTAGTAAATATTTTATAAAAAACAAGGTAGGGATTTTTAAATTGGTTGGGAAGTTATGATCTTTTTTATATACTAGGTGATAGGTGGAACTCCCCAATGTAGATTTGATCTTAGTTATACTATACCATAAAGCAAAATTAAGCACATTATGTCAAACCCTAAGGTTTCTTTCTAATATATTCTTAATTATATTCAATAATTTCTTATTTGTTGATTCAGCTAATCCATTAGCTTGGGGGTAATACTTTTAATAAAACTTAAGGGTTACCTAACTATCGTAATCCCATTCAAATAACTCTATGGAGGATAAATCATGGCCATTATCACATACCATCTTGGTGGGCATACCAAATTTTATGGTAATGTATCCCTCTAAGAACTAAATGACCACATTAATGGAATAATTCCTAAATAGTTGACCTATAGCCTAATGAGTATAGTAATCCATCGATGTAAGTATGAACTTGTGGATTATGGAAGAATTGCCATTAATGGCTCCTGTGAAGTCTAGTCTCCATTTAGGAAATGGTCAAGCCTCAATAATTGACAATAGTGGAGTAGCTAAGGTGAATTCATGGTGAAAAATTAATTGATAGGTGTGGAAACTTTAAACATGAATATGTGCATCCTTAAAAATATGTGGCCAATATTATCCTACCCATAGTATTTGATGAGATATAACACTTCTTGAATCATGCCAAGTTCCATATTTCCCATTTAAGTCTCTAAGTAATTCAAGAACTTTTTAATTATTTAGGGATCTCAAATATATGAATTCATGATTTATTATATAGATAACACTATATTTGATCATTAAATGACTACTTCTCAGGTGCATCACTTTTTATCATGTGGAATTTAGGTTCCTGAGACACTCATTATTCAAAAAATAGCTAACTATATTTGAGTACTAGTCATCATTCATGATGTCCCACACTGAGTACTATTGACAAATTATTTTGGGATCCACTTTAGCTACAGATTTAAATAGTCATTCATCTCTAATGATTTTTATTAAATGAAACTATAGTTCAAAAAATCCTAAAGTATTGTCATCCATCTTCCATGCCTCTCACCCAATTAATTTGGCATTAGTAAAGCCTCCACAACTAGATCAAGCACTATAACAAACATTTTGTTATGATGGATATAATTCTTAAAATTTTGAAATACCTTTATCAAAGTAAAGGCTAGCTTATGAATTATTTAATATCCTATTTCAACATTTCTAAATGGGATTGTCATGAAGTACACTAGTATTTCATCTCCCATATATTTATTTTTCATCAACACAATAACAGTAGAATGATATGAGGTAAATGAATACAAGTATAAGGGTTGTGTGTAATCTAAGTTGATGATAAATGACATGTTCACAATGGAAGATTTTATTTGATTAAAATTTGTTTGTGCATAAATATTAAAACTAATACTTGTGTCCTTCATGAACATTCTATTTAGTTTCCTAATTATCTCAATAAACCTAGAGATAAACTTCCTCATGAAGTTAACTTTTTTAAAGAATGAATTTAGATATTTCTTGGTGTTAGGATATGAGATCTTCATAATGGCCTCTAATATATCTAGTTTTATTCATATACCCTTTTTATAAATTATATGGCCTAACAGTTTGCCTTTAGTAACCCTAACTATACATTTTTTAGGATTTAATGAAATCCCATGGTCCTTACATATTTGTAGTATTTTTATCAAGGCATTTACATGATCTAATCTTATTTTGAAGAATAATATTATATAATCCATGCTCATGACTATGCACTCTACCATAATGTATTTGAATTCAACATCAATTTCTCTTTAAAAGTGTCACTTATGTTGATCAAACCTAAATTAATTCTCTTGTATGAAAAGGTGCCCCATTTAGTAGTAAAATTTGTCTTGATTATATACTCATAATTGAATACCACCTAATTCTAGCCTAAATATTGGTCAAGGAATGACATCATTTTTGCATTATTCATAATCTACAACACTTTATCCAATGAAAGCAAGGGGTAGTTATCCTTTTTAGAAGATTTATTTAAATTATAGAAATCAACACAGAGTCTGACCTCTCCATTATTTTTCCTTACTAGCACCATGTTTTCAACCCATGTAGAGTGTCTCACCAAGAAGATGATCCCAACTATAATTAATTTATTTAACTCTTTGAAAATCAACGGCTCTAGAAGTGGATTGATAGGATTTTATTTTTGGTAAAATAGTGTGACTCCAAGATTGAGGGTTATAGTGTGTCTCAAGTTATAAGTGTTGAATACCTTGAGATCTTCATAACTCCATGCAATCACATCCTTAAATTCAATAAGAACTTGTGAAAAATATTTCTTCTCTTCTGAGGTGTAGGTGGTTTCGAGAATCATGTTTTTCACTTCATTTACCTTAGCCATATTACATTATTCTTGTTTTATACCTTTGAAAAGGGCAAGCCTATCTTTATCTCTCTGATAGTCCATGTCAAAAAGTCTCTCAAGTGAAACCATTCTATTAGGTATGTTATTTGTTTTCAAATTTTTAGTCCCAGCTTCATCTAATTTGAAGTTTTCTTGATCGTCTCATCAACTATTTGATCTACAAATACTTTAGCATTGGTGATGAATTATAAGGTGTGTTTGTCATCATTTAAAACTTGGAAATTGGTGATATTATATGGGATGGAGGGAGTAGATACTATCTCTACTCATAATATTCTTATTCTTGAATGGGCAATGGACAATGAGATATAAAGTACTCATAGTGGTGACCAATGCATTCACTATATAATTCTTCTACTTGGGTATTGTTTGGATACCAAACACATCAAAATATTCATTTACTTTCTAAAATATTTTGTGATATCTATAAAATAATTTATCATTATAATAATATTGAAACCTCACTTATCTAACCACTAGTTAATAATCACCCAATACTTTGATATTTTTTACTTTCATGTCAAGGGTGAATAAGAGTCCATGACCTAGTGTTTCATATTAGGCCACATTATTTATGCATTTAAAATATAAGAGGTAGGCATCTAGATAATATATTCAAATTGGGTTAGTAAATTCGATGCCAACACCACATACCCTTTTAGAATTTAAACCATCAAATTTTATCATCCATAAATCAAACTTCATTGTGATGGAGCATATTTTCTTGTCACAATATATTGGTGGTCGTTATAGGTGAAGTGTAGCTGTAATATTCACCTATTGATGCACTTCATCATATTTGACTATATACTTTCTCATTTTCTTGGATTGTGAGAATATTTCAATTAGAAAAGAGATTGTGCATAATTCTCTCAAGGGACAAGTAAGGATACAACTATCTATTTTGATAGTTTCACATTGTGGAGATTTTAAAGAATCTTCATATTTGTTTGATTTTTTCTGTTACATGATTTCAATGGATAAAGAAATATATTGTAACTATATTAAATCATGGGAATCAAGGAATATTATTTAGCCAACATGTCCAACTCTTCAACTTCTAGACTTTGTTTCACATTAAGCATGTTATAAGAGAGGCTACTATAAGTTTATTCTTCTTTATCAATAAGATACACTAATAATTTAAATTTCTCATAGAATATATCATTTGTTTTATTATACTTAGTGATTATATGAGCAATTTTAAGCTCCTAATCTATTATAATTTGGTTTGGAATTCCATTTCATGGTATCCACATATGGGTAAAATCAATCACCATGAAACCATTCAATGTTTCTAACCAGTCTCAACTCAACAACATGCCATAAGCATTTGTAATATCTACCACTTAAATATTAATGAATTACTAAATCCATAGATCCAAGTCAAGCTACATGTATATGTGGTTTAGATTTCCCACCATATTTACCTATGTTTTATCCAATTGGACAAATTTTAGATTTGACTTCACAGGTATAAGGCCCAATTCTTGGTAGATAACATATGACATAACATTCCTAAAAGCACATGAATTAACCAAAAACTTATGTAAGTTGTTTCCAAATATTCTCACTATCAAAATAAATGAAGGATTATTAGTTATTTATTTATAAAGAGAAACATGTGAATCATAAATATTAGCAAATTATTTCCCCTTATTATCAAAAAAAATCTTTTGAAAATAATTCCTTTTGATTAGAAATTTGTAGAAACTCAAGCATAGTTATATTTTATTGGTTTTCTTAATATCCTTAAAAATATCATAAATAAAGTTTTCCTTCTTTGGTTTATTTTTATCTTGGGAGAATGCAACATAATTCTTGGGATGATAAGAATTAGGTGGTCCTTTAGTTGGAGGAAGGTTATTACTCACATTTACATCAGTTGAAACCTAAGTGCTTCTTGGGGGAGTAGAGGTGCTTAATAGGTTGGTTGATTTACACCTTAGTTATTTTTTCCTCTTTGAAACTATATAAATAATTGAAATCATCTAAATTCTCTTCTATTTCATTTTCATCCTAAAAAATAAATTCATAATTTTCTAGTACTAAAGTTGTGCCTGGGCTCCCTCCATATTAGTTTTGACTTTCATCATGAGTATTAATAATTTCCATGTTTTCCATATCTTTTTGGAATATGTTTAATTAAATTATGAAATATATTTAGTTTTTTTCTACATGGTCTATTGTATTATGCACTCAGCACTAGGTGTTCAAGTCTAAATTAGACAGGTTTATAGAACTAGATGCATGATTATTATTTTGGTTCCATTATCAAGAAGATTAGGAAATCTAGTGTTATTAGGATGGAAATTTGATAACCTATGAGTCCTTTTGAAATTTAATTTTCTACCATAAAGTGTGTTATTATTATTCTAATTCACATTTTGAGGTCCTTGCCTACACATGGTAACAATATCAGTTGACAAATTTTAGATCATTTGTTTCAAGTTGCCTAATTCAAGGTCTATGATAGTATTGGGTTGGATTGGTGATTCAAGTTGAATGTTAGTCATATGATCATTTTCATTAAATAATGTAGGGGTAGTAATGGGATCATAATTATGAGTATTATCAATAAGTGTTTAGGAGTTGAAGTAGGATGGAAGTTCATACTAAGTTTTGTTGGATGTAACATACCCATTAGTGCTTGGTGTGACAAAAATGTTATTTTATGCCTTAGGGATCATTTTATAATGGTTCACCTAGGGAATTATATTATTGGGAGGTATATAAGCTACACTAATAAGCATGTAGTTTAGTGGAGTTATAGCATACATTGGGCAAGTGGTACCATACATAAAACCTAGGATGGGATTAATGAATAGAGTGTTCTACATAATAGCCTAGTTTATATAGGGATATGATTATGCACCCCTAGTTATCATAAGGATGGTAGAGCTCATACACAAAATCCATATGGAACCATTTGGTTCTCTATGTTGACTAATTCATTGTAAGCTAAACATATGGATGTTAATGCAGCTTGGGTCATCCTAAGTAACATTGATGTTAGAGGATCAAGGGATCTTAGGTAAGTCTAGATGGTTGGACCTTATCCTAGTATATATTGGTGTTTCAACCTCTAGTATAATTTGTGAAACTAAGCATTAAACATGCTCATAGGCTCATTTGTTCTCTTTTAATAGATATGAAATGATGGTATAGTATTTTAGGGTTGATAGTGAGCCTAAAATGGTTCACAAACACTATATATATGTTTGAATAGGAAGTGATTGAATCATGGGGTAACCCAAGATACAAATCATTAAAGGTTTTCCTTAAGTAAAATGGGAATAATATAAAGGCCACATCTTAAAACTAGACTCGTGTATTGATGAGATCATCTTTAAAGGATTGAATATGTTCCTCAACCATTTGGGTTCCTCCTACTATAAACTTAGGATAGAAATTGTTTAAGTTCTTAGGTAGGTCATAGGTTATGCTTTGAAAATTCATAATAAAATAACCTCCATGCCCAATCCAAGCCATGGGGATGGCTATTAGTAAAATATGAGGGACAATAAATGGATTGAAAAAAGATTAGTCATAGTTGTTAGTAAATTAGCAATTGACTGAATGTGCTGGAATTTCCTTTCCTTTTGTCAGTTCTCTGTTTTCATAACTTATGATTAGTAATTTAAAAGATATATAAATTATTCCTAGTATATTTTATTCAAGTGTTTATATTTTTATTTTATAGTTTAAGGGATAATTTATCTCAGCAGATTAAAATGTTTTGGAAATACATTAGTTCAAGCTTTGACTATGAACCTAACTTATGATTCACTGAGCCTCATTCTAGTGCCAAAACATGTTAGTGTATTACTTGACATAATCCAATAACAAGGTGAATGGATTATTAAGCCCCACCTATCTTGAAAGGATTGAGATACCATAAGGAAAATACCTCCCCAAGGTCTATATATACTAGGTCTTGTTATGTTGGTCTTCACTAAGTTGGCTAATGTAGACTATTCCATGTAAGGGCATGTTTTAACAAGTTAAAATGTAGTTATCTCTAGTTAAGGAATTTCACTAAGATATTATGCACTCATATATATATAATTGCATTCTTCAACCTCTAATATAAATCAAAATCTTTAATATATTCTTAAATGAAAATAATTAACTTCTTCCCTAGTTTATCATGATCGTAGATGCAATAATGATACATTAGTGATAAAATGAATGTAAAATAACAATCAAGATAAACATTTAACTTCATATTAATTTTTTTCCTATACTAACTTGATTATAAATAGAGTGTAAAAGAGTATGGATAAAGAGATAAAAATTCTACTACAAACAAAGATCAATCTCAAGTCATCTAACTAAGTGAATCTAATGAAACCAATATTCAGTTGAGATAGACCTATCAAAACTCCAACTAAAAATTATACAAGAGTATAGGGAGGTTGACTGTGAGAAAAAACACAAAACCACAATATAACATGTGTAAGAAATGACTTCTAGTCTCAACAACATTCAAATTATCAATATTCTCTTTTGACTAATAATGTCTTGGACTCATATAATCATCTAAGTTTAAAAACATGTTTTAGGAGAAAATAATAAAATAGGAGTAGGGATAAATTATCCTAGAAGGTGATAAAAATGCACAAATAAAAATGTCTAATACTCTATATCTCTATTACAATTCATAAAGAGCCAAACATGCATAGTACAATCTAATTATAAAAATGCCAAACTTGTAAAAAGATTTCAAAGTCCTATAAATAAGATGAAGAGGCTAAAAAAATAAACTAAAAAATAGAGGGAAAACATGTCCACATGTATAAGTATTTAATAATTC
>JARHVA010002413.1:2557500-2580000 GCA_037957365.1 Torreya grandis
GAGGTTGTAAACTATTTTTAATGAAAGTAAGTGTAACAAGTATAGGCCCTATTAAAGTGTATAATGTAGTATATAAATGGGAAGAATACATTGATGTCTAAGTCTAAGATTTTGAGGATGAAGATCCAAACTAGGTGGTCAACCACTCTTTCTCATTTATCCTCTCATATGGAGTTATTATGCAATAAAATCTACCATTATATTTCAAAATTGTTAATCGGTAGTTTGAAAAACAAGTGGAGTTTGTCTATAAGTTTCATGTGCAACACCATAAAAGACCTAAAGGAAGAATTCAATGATTCTAATTGTACAAATTTTTACCTAGTAAAAGTGATCAATTAGTTCATATAATCACTAATTCTAAAGATTGTACTATTAACTTTTGCTTTGATACTATTGGTAGAAATTTGAAGCATATTGTTGAATAATGTCCTAGTTATACCTTCCCAAGTGGTATGTATATGATAGTAATATTGTATCTCCAAGTATTTAGGTGGCATTTTTATCTTGACTCGTTAATTGTCCAACCAACTCCTACATATGTTTATGAATTTTGATTAAATGATCCCCCTGTATTGGTCACTTTAGATGATATCTATGGATTATATATCACCTCAATCCTATTCACTTCGTAAACTCAAACCTTGGTTTTTACTTTCAGTTATATAAACTTTCTTGCATCCAAAATTCTCACATCTACTCCATATTATATCCTTTGGCCTATATCTTATCCTAACTAGTCTTATATTGTTGACGTAGGTCTTATATCTTACCCAGGAAAGCTTAAAATCTACTTATCTTCCATATGTTCTGAACCTATACCTACTTTCCTACTCCTTAGACACTAACATTTGAGATAGACACGAGTGTTGATGTTAGTGTTATGACTTGATGTAAGTTCCTAGTGCCCTAAAGTAATATATTTTTTAAATTAAATGTATCCTAATGGTTAGCCTAAGTGTTATAATGTGAGTTACTTCTCTAAAGGGATTTTTATAAATACAAGATCAAACCTCATTCATTCCTCACCTAGAAGACCTAGAATAGACCAAGAGAGACCAAGGCAACTTATCAATATCATTGTATCAAGAATTCAATTAAATAAAGATTCCTTGCTTCCATACCAGTCATAAGAACATCACATATATAGGTTTTAATTACTAAAAGAGCAACCCAAGATCTCAATTTTCCAAGTTACAATCTAGGTCATTATTGTACTTTGCACATATTACATGATTCACACACAACCCAACATGTATGGGATAACAACATTAATCTAAGGACCTCTTTAGATTATTGGCCATGTATGTGGTTCTAAATGATAGAGGGATATGTGGGGTCATATTGACACCATGTTAACACTAACTCATTTTCCCCCAAGATCACCATGAAGATGAAGAACCAGGGTTTTACAAAGTCATGAGGAGTGATAGTCCATGACCTAGATATAAATACACCAAAGGAAATGAAAATTCAAACACATAAGAATCTAGTTGGTCACATCCTTTTTAAGTACGTATTCCATAGAAAACACTTTCATCAAACCCAAACAATAGTGTTAATGCAACCATCCTAGGCTGATGTTAGTGTCAATAGTTATAAAAACACCAACTCCAAAATATGATTATTATTCCAAAATCATATTCTAGACTATTTTTTTCTATTCCAAATCCATCACTATATCAACATCATAACTAGATAAGTATATTAATTCTTTGTCATTTCCATGCATAACTTATTTCTATTCTATATATTTAGCCTATACTCAACATAATAAATTCATTTTATGTTTAAATGAGTTTAGCACCCAATTGGCCCATTTTAGATCTTATTATTTCCTTTGTACATTATCTTTTCTATATTATTAATCATATATACTCCAAAGTAAGGATATAAATCTAATTTATAGTTAAACATTTGGTGAACCCAATCTTTGAACATAAAACCCTAGGTCAATTAAGGTTTTCTAATTTTTCTTGATTGTTATACTTGGTTTTAAATTTCAAAATTTTCATTTGTGAAGCAATGAAAAATGTTAGTGCAAAAACCTAATTCCAAATGGAAGATAAATAATCATTGATAACTCATATCAATAATAAAAATATTTTAATGGATGCATTTTTGTAGGTTACAAGAGATGAAATAAGTAAATAAAATAAAATGAAGGTTACATCACCTAGTGATGGTGATTCCTTAGAGGGTACTATAACTAAGTCCATATCTATTAATCCACTTACATCTAGTGGATGCATAGATTATATATTCTAAAGTTTTTTTCCTAAAACTACTATTATTAAATCTACCATGGAACTACCATTTATTTCAACATAAATAAATTTTTCAATCCCTATTACTACTCAAACCATGTTTGCATCCCCACTGGTGGTTAATCAACTTAATAATATAAAACCCAATGGGTCTATATTTCAAACACTCATTAGATTTATAAATACCTTGGAGGACAAGGTTACAAACATTGAACTAATTTTTTTTAAAACACCACATGTTATTGATTCGCAACATATATTATATAATCCTCTTACACTTGAGATATCTTTGCACCCTTTGCCAGCTAGTCTTTTTGCACCTATGTTTTGGTTTTATGATGATAAAGGTGATCCTAAATAGAATATTTGATCTTTTCATGTGGCATGCCTTGATTATGTATCTAATCATAAAATTTTGACCAAATTATTTATAAGAATCTTCAATGAGTATGATTTGAGGTGGTTCTATGATATACTTCTCTAATTCATGAAAGCATTTAAAGCTATTATAGACCAATTTTTAGAACACTTTTCCATTAATATTTCCAAAAAAGTTTCCTATGCTCAAATTACCAAAATAAATAAGGAACCACTAAACCTATCAATGAATATGTCTTGAGATATAAGATAATTCTAGCTAAAATCACCAATCCTATAGTAGATAAGGAGTTCAAAAACATGTTGGAGACTTGGGTTACACCCTAGCTAAAAGTAGATGTGTTCATGTCCTACTACAAAACCTATTGCAACATGGGAATGACCCTAGGATGTGGGTTACCTAAACTTGGGTCAAACCTCTAGGATTTTTTTTAATGATTCTAGCTCCTCAGATATGACAATTTGAATATCTCTTCTTAAAACTTAATTTATTAGGATGAAAAGGGGGTAAAATGTATGAATTAAAACCTACTTTAAGTCTGGTGATGCACTAAATGTTTAATGATACACTCTCAACTTGGATACTTCCATGAATCCTAATGAATTTATTGGAAATAAGGATTGATCAGGTTCTATGATAGGGTTCCAAACATGAGTATTTTGTATTAAGGTTAAAAAGAGACCTAAAACTTGAAGGATAGAAAGAGATAGGTCTAAGTAAGACAATATAGACTTATGATAATTCAATAGAAACCTTACTAACTAACACTTCACATAACCTATAAGAAACTAACAACCTTAAATTGAGGTACATGAAGGACCTATAGATGATGAATAGATAGCATACATTATGTAAATCAAACTTCAATAAATTACACTTAACATTAAAGTAGAATATGAAATTGTCTTATATTACTTCAAAATATTTTTTACAAAGTGATTTTGGTATATCTTTGCTATATTAAGCTGAGGGATCCAAATTAAGAGTTCAAAACTAGTATTTATAAGAAGGTAAGGTAAGAGAAAGAGAAATTAGTGCTAAAGGGGTCATTAATGAGCTTAATTTCAATTAGAACAACCACTACCACAATTATTCTTGAGCCTTCCCCTATATTGATGTCATTATATCCTTTTTTGGCATGATGGAGAATGTGAATACTAAGACCAATTATAGGAAGCAATCCCCACCATTGCATGAATCCTTCTTGAGATCCCCTACATTAATGCCCTTCATTATACTCCTTAATAATTCTCAATGTTCTTTTTGACTTTCCTTAAGTAGTAATTATTCTATCATTGCTTATAAATCTTAAATATAGATCTATTATGGATGAAAACCAATCAACCTATTAGCTTTCCTATAGTCATGATTGCAAATGAAGATATGCAAGCCAGGGTTTCTTGAATCATACATAAGACATAAAACTCAAATATAAAAGCTTTTCAGAGATTTTATAGAGATTTAATAATGATTAATGACTCTAGAAAGTTTGCTCCTAGTAATTGAGATTATGTTTGATCTTGAATTTATGTATTCTACTTGATCAAGGTGGCAAGATATTTTGTCCAACATGTCTACCTATGTGGCTTTCCTTTAGGCTATTTATTCTATTTCAACCTCAACCACATGTTTAACCTCTACTTAAGATCTCCTATCTTCAACTTTTGATATCAACCATCGATCTTGATCTAGGATTCTCAAGATTCTGCCATTTATCTTCTTCACATTCATTTCATAAGATCATATTGTCATCTCTTTGACACTTTGACCTCATTTAAATAATAGATCTCCCTCTATATTAATGAATTAAATCCATAGATATTTTTCTATTTTAATTTTCTTAAGACACTTGTCACCCATGTCACTTGCCATTAGATCTGCTTTATATGATGTATTACACACCAATGATCTATTTGGTCTCATTAGCCTTGTTAGTAATTGTACACCATTAGATCTCTATTTAGGTACCTAAGATCTTGACACTTGTCATCAATGCATTTATGGAAACCTTTTGAATTCATGTTCATCATCAATATTTGATGCATGATCAAACATGCACCATTAGATCTTCAAGATGCACTAACATCATTGATCACTCACCATTGAGTCTTGACTTAAGCTTCCATAATTTGAATACTTGTCAAATCTGTGTTCAACCTCAAAACATTTAAATTTAAATGGCTATTTCCTGAGGACTAAATTTGATGTTTGAATGCATGTTTCACTCTACAAGTCTAACTTTGAAGTTTTATATCTTGAGATATCAAGATCATCAAGACACCAAATTTGTATAGGTTGATCTTGACATGAATAAATCAATGTCCATGTAATATTTTGGCCTAAGAATCTCCCCAAGTGAATTTATTAAATATGCAATCAAATTGACCTATTTGTTTTTGAATGATATGTTGATGATGGTCTAGATCTTCTATGCTTGCGTAAGAACTTTCAAGGATTAAAATGAGTTCTTAAGACCTATAAAACCTAATTTATGTCCATGAAATTATGATCACCATGAAAACCTACTTCCTCTAAATTTGATAAACTACACTTCAAGTTCACTTAAAGTGTTTCAAAAGCTTTACAAGCTACATGTGATCTTTATACTACTCATTCCATCCATAACCATATTTATCTCATCTATTTAGGTACAAGATTTGGTATTTTATCCAAATTGGCCAACATTTGTGGTGCCTTAGCTAGCTTGACCAGCCTGTTTGTCATGGAACCTAGAATTTGATCAAGCTTGCTCATGATGACTAGATAAATGAAGTATTACTTACAAAAGGATTATGTCTGAATCATAAAAATAATTTTAATAAAAAATACACACATAAAAAATTAAAAAAATAAAACACACCAAAAAACTACCCAAATAGTAAAAAACAACAAATAGAGCAATGTGTAAGAGCACTTGGAGGTAAAGATAGACTTATCTACCTATGTACAAAAATAATGAAGTAACATTAGTAACATAATTTAAGATACCTCCCATTGGTAGGGATGGGAAGGCTCTCTCCATTAATCTTATCAAGATAAAAGGCATTTCTCTCCTTTCAACCTATGATAACATAAGGCCCACACCAAATAATGTCAAACTTGGAGTGCTTTCCTAGTTTTGTACGGTCTTCATCCCATTTGAGGACCATATCACCTTATTAGAATGTATTTTCAGAATCTCTCATATCAAATGACCTCTTTACATGATGTTTTTTATACCACATAATGTGCATATTAGTGTCCCTTGTATCCTCCAATTGTCTTATCTCATTCAACCTTATATGCATAACATCATCCTCTAAGACCTCAAGTTGATGTGCAAGCTCTAATGTAGGAAGTTCAAGAGATATAAGAAGTTTGGCCTAGTTTCCATAAAAAAAAGGTATTGGGAGTGTCTAGTGTCTTTCTTAGGTATCACTCTATCTAACCATAGGGTAGTCCTTAGTCTAGTATGCCACTCCCTCTAACCATCTTCCATAGTTCTCTTGATAATCCTCAGTAAATTCTTATTTGTGGACTTTTCTAGTCCATTTCCCTATGGATAATAGTTAGAGGATGCCTTTATATAAATTCCCTATGAAATAGACCACTCACATACCTTATTACTATTGAATGACAATGCATAATTAGAAATGATTGTATAAGGCACACTAAATCTGGTCACAAGGCTATTATAAAACTACAAAACAAAAATAGTCTAAAGATATAATGATACATATATTTGATTTAATTAAAGGATTGTGTATCATACCTATTAAATATAAACCCCATTTCATGAATGGTTGTTCTACTTATATGGGTTGTAAGGAAGGACAACCAATTTCTACTTGCCAACAAACATTGCACATTTTGGGCATTTCTTTACCCAAGAGTGTGCATATCTAAATATTATGGGATAAAATTACCTAGTTGTAATGATCTTATATATTATGTTCTTGGTAGTATTTTTACCACCATTTGGACCATCATGGAACTGATCAAGCAGCTTGTTTATTTATCATGATTCCACACACCTCAAAAACATGCCTCATATGTCTCTTTTCAAAAGTATTCCATTTATTAGGACATAAGGTTTACTTTTCAACTTAAATTACCTTATCTTAGATATATCTAGTCATATAGGACATTATCTTGACTCAATAAATCTGAGTATATCATGTGTCTAACTGAAAGGTGTATTATCTGTAGCTACCTATTGGCTATCATAGACTGCCAACACTTGATCTTTATCTTATTTTACCTTTATCACAAGGTTTTAACATAACTATCTACCCCTTAAATTTTTTTTAAATCTAACTTCAAGGTCATACTCTATGTACTTTTTCATCCATCTAGCTCTTTTCTCATTGAGGTCTTTATTGAGTATAAACTCTCTAATACTGGGGTGTACCAACTTAAGTATGATCTTACTATTAGAGACCATGTGCCTAAATTTATTCAAACATATCACTAATAAAATAAAATGTTTATATACAAATTTATACCTCTCCTCATACCCCTCTAATTCTTGACTAAAGAAAGTAATAGGCTATTTAAAACCTTGCTCATTATACTACATCAATATGGTAGAAATTACATCCAACATAAAGAAGGCATACAAGTAGAATTATTTGTTAAAATCAATATTAAGAAGTGTAGGGGAATGAGAGATAGCTTCTTTGATGGACCCAAAAATACTCTTACCCTTTTTGGTCCATGTAAACTCCTTGAATTTCCTTAACATGTGAGTAAGAGGCTTGACCAACCCTGTAAAGCCTAGGATAAACCTTCTTATAAAATTAGTCTTTCCTAAGAAGCTATACAGACCCTTATTTTGCTTAAGAAGGGGTAAGGATAAGATGGAATAAAATATTTTAGGATCCATGGAAAGATCATCCTTAGACACTACATGTCCTAATAACTTTCCCTCATGAACACCAAATATACATTTTTTAAGATTCAATGACACACCAAATTCTTTGCATATTTCAAATACTAAACTCAAGTGAGCAATGTGATCAGCTAGGTCCTTTGAGAAAATAGTGATATCATCTAGGTATATGAACACCATTTTATTGATCAAACCTTCAAATGTAACATCCATTTTTGTCTAGAAAGTTGCTCCAGCATTGGATAGTCTAAAGGGCATTTTCATATATGCATAAGTGCCATATTTTATGGTGGAGGTAGTCTTATGCCTAGATTATTCCTTGACCATAATATGATTATAACTAGGGTAGCCATCAAGAAATGAGAATATTTTATAACTTACCACCTTTTGATTAATCTAATCCATTGGGGGTAGTGGGTAATGGTTTTTTAGGGGCACTTTATTGAGATCCCTAAAATCAACACACAAATGCATTTTACCATTCTTATTCCTCACAATAATAAGTTTTTTTACCCATGAGTAATTTTTAATGGGGAATATTATCTTTTATTAAATAAACTTAAATATCTCCCTTCTCAATAACTCCTCCACTTTTGGGTTGACATGCCTTTGTTTTTACCTGATCAATTTTTCATTACTCTCTAGTTTAATGGTATGTTATGCAAGTTTGGGATCAAAACCCTTAAAATAATTTTATTCCCATAAAAATACACTAGATAAATTTTTACATAAATAAAAAAATGTATCTCTCTCTTCTATTCTGTTAATCTTTCATAACTTCAACAATTTATCTTTGAAGATCTCTATCCTTTCATAATGTTCCTCTTTGGCTAAGATACATGCCTTACCTCTTCTCACTTGGTCATATTCATTGAAGATGATTTATAATGTCACAAGACCCTTAGGTATATTTTTATATCTCATCTACACTATTTTATCATCATACTAATGCTATAAAAATTTTTTATTCTTATGTTATAATTCTACCTCCTATATCAAAAACATATAATTTGGTCATCATTATCAAACACATGCTAACTCACCTCATTATCAGGTACAAATGGTATGTATATGACCTTTATATTATCTTTAATTTGGTTACCTTTTACTCCTACAACTTCATACTGATCTCCAATGGTCATAAGCCTATTTGCATGTTGATTTGCCTCTTTTGGTATGGATTGTTTATTGAATGCCAAAAAGTCATCTATGAGATCCCATACATAATTCTTGTAAGATTTCAAATGATGGTTATTTATTGCACTTATTCCTCTCAATTTTTTCAAAAAAATCTCTATCACCCCTGAATTTAATAAGTTTGACACCTCTTCTTATTGCTTCTTATAAACCATGTAAAAGAGCCTCATATTCAGCTATGTTTGAAGTATAACTGAATTGAAATATTATAGTTGAATAGTACCTCTAATATAAGGGTGAAACCAACATAGATCTAACTCCACTACCATTATTTAACCTTGAGCCATCAAAGAATAAAGTCCATAGGCCTTCTTCCTACTAAGTGGTATTAGTTACACAAGGTATAACAACATCCTTCTCATGCATACAATACACCCCTAATCCTGCTTCTTAAATATAAGTGTAGGAATAAAATCCATGATTATCAATTACCTATTCATCCAAGTATAATTATAAAATGCCTTCAAGATGGTCATGAGGATCTTTCTCACTAGAATTTTCATCCTCATCTAATATGTTATAGTTTATGTTTGCAAGGTTAGGCATATAGGGCTCTATTTGGAACCTAGAGATAGGTTCTAACCTAATAGTGATTGTAATCCCATATCTGGTCCTAAAAACCATGTATGACTAGTTAGAGAACAAATAGACCCCAATTTTTGTAGTAAATTCCCTAGATAGGCATAGTGAAAAATATGGGGGAAGGTATACAACCATTACATCCTAAGTGATAACATAAGTTGTGAAAGCTACCAATGTGATCTTAAGATCTTTCAACATACCTAATATTTTATTATGGGAACCATCCATTTGGAAAACACCCTTTTTTTAGGCACATACTTAATCTCAAGCTTATCTTCTATGGATTTAGGAATAACTAAGGTTGAGTCACTTGAATCTATCATACAATTTTGTACTAATCGGTCCCTTATGATGACTAAAAAATAAAATTTAAGGGGCTTGATAACCTTAGGGAGATGAGAAACATTATGAAATTGACCTTGATTAGGATCTTGAATAGGAAATTGAATTTGACTAGGCTAAATACTATTTGTAAAAATAGTGTTCACATTATCAGTTGTCTTATTCACATGAGAAATCTTGGAGATCTCTTGCTAAAGGATATCTTTCTATCCTAGAATAGACAAAGCATCATACATAAACATAGTAACATTAGCCTTTTTTATATGATCCATAATATTTAAAGGAAGAATAATACCTTTGAATAACACTTTGGAAGTAGAAGTATCACTTGGCACTTGAGTGGCATAAATAAATAAAGGGAGACTTATGTTGATATCCATGATGTTGAGGTATTTATTGAGTTACAATATCTTTAATAGCTATATTGGAAGTGATAAGATGCTGACTAACTTATGGAGGTGTTGAAGAAGCCTTAGGCTACCCTAGATTATCATCCAAAATCCTCCTCTTAGCCCTTGTATTGGTTGCAACTATTTCATTTGTGTAGTTTGTCCCATATTTACTATTACATGCTCAAACATATGTTCCACTTCTTGAAAGTTTATGCACATAGTATTAGATTGTTCCTTACCCATGCTCCCTTGCTTTTGAATTTTATCTTTTGATGATGACATGGAAAACATGTTATCTTGATTCATTAGAGGGCCTTGTCATGGAGGAGGCATTTTGTTATGGCCTTAGAATAAAGGAACATGTTTTGAACTAGGATCTTGATACATTTCTCCACTTATATCCATTACCATCTCATTTGAATACCCTCTTGGTTTCCATTGACCCTCTTTTGCAAGGTTATTTTATGTGGGGACCAAGGCTCTTGAGCTAATTACAACTATGGGGTTGTAACTATTATAAGATATACCTTGAGTAATTTAGCCTTGGGCTTGTTGATTTGATGGATAAGGGGGTATATTTTAGGATTGAGTAGGGTATTGTGCTTGTAAAGGACCTTGGTATGGCCTATATGAAGTATTTTTTTATTTCTCTAGAGCCACTAACTTGTTGTTTTGTGCCTTCAACAAGATCTCAATCCTTGAAAATTTATCCACTTGACCATCATTAGGTTGGGCTTGATTGATTGGAGTGGGGAATGGATCAATGGTAGGTGGGGTTGGCTGAAGATTAAGAAAAAGTGGCATGGGATATCTTGGCATGAATTTCCCTGCTTCTATAAAATAGTTTTCTTCCCTTATAGTTATATTATAAGCCCATGGTAGAGTTGTCCCACCCATATATTAGATCATTATTTCAATGTCTAAATTTAATTCTCTCAAATAGTAAATAAAAACATTATTGGGTGTGGGATTAATGATGATAGGGATCCTATCCCAAGTCTTTTAGAACCTATAGTTGAAATTAACCATAGATTCTTGGGATGCCCTCTTGATTGAGGTGAGTTGTTCAACAAGTGATACATGGTCACTTATATCCTAAAAATGTTTACATAAGAACTCACCAAACTCATCACATGTATTGATTGGGGTAGGATATAGACCCCTATATAATTTCAAGGTTTTGCCTTCCAAGGATGTGGCTAGAAGTCTCATAATTATATTTTCTTATGAAATGTTATGTACTAACTAAAGATATGTAATCTTAGTTATGTGATTTATAGGGGTGGTGGAGTTCTCTCCTATAAATTAAAGTAGACTCTTCAAAGAAGTAGTAGGGATATCATCATGTTGCTAAAGGTTAAGAGGGTTTCTACCATTGAAGGGTACAAAAGCTTGCATTCTAGGCCTCACCATTTGCATAGTGGGGGTAACACTACTTAAAACAATAGGATGACTAGGTGATTATGTTATTTTTGGGAATAATGGAATTTTATTCCTATTTAATAAAAAATTCTAAGTAGGATAAATCAATAAATAATATTCTTAATTAAAGATACTAATTTGTGAAATTGAATTACAATTAGACCCTTTCTAGAAATAGCAGTGAGAGAGAGAGAAAATTAAACTTAGCTTATTCTAGACTATTTTGACTAAAATAGGGTCTATAAATTTACATGCAAGACTAGGACACTATCACAAATAGTCTCTTGAACTTCATTTCTTGATTGGATAGGAGCACTATAACTTAACACCTTTGGCTTTGATATTGTATTCTTTCTTTGATGCTATTGTCCTCAAGATCTAAGTTTTATGGATTTTGTTCATCTATTTAGTATGAGTCTTTGTACCAATTTTCAAGTCCTCACTATCAACAAATAGTAGAGATTATTATTTGTGTACTTTTATTTTCTATGTAATTAAATAAACTTGGGAAAATAGGGAAAATGAGTTAATGTGTGTAAGATGCACTGGACGTGCTTCACACCCCATGTATGGGCACACTACCTACATACCAATACATTGAGGAGGGATTATGCTATATGTAGTTATCCCTTTAAGAGTGCTTCATGCAATAATGGATGAAATGTAAGAAATTATAAAACTAGGTATGTTTGAGATTGCTAGGAACAAGTTTGAAGACTTGATTTAGCTTAAAAGTGTAGAGGTTGGTTGTATGTAGAGAATAAGGAATATTGCTTGAGTGGTATTACTTGTATTCTTGCTTGTTTAAATGATATTTACCAAAACTTTCCAAATGATCTTTGAATTGGATTTTATATGGATCTATTTGTCATGGGTTAGATGAAACTAGGCTAGGCCAACATAATGGATAAAAGGAATCAAGGAAAAATGGTAAACTAAGCTCAAAATGTGATTGGATAGGATCACTGAAAAGGGGACACTCTAGGGTCTACCACTACTATCTAACTTTTTTGTTATTGTCTTAGGTCAATGAAACCTATGGGGATGGATTGGTCATGAATAGAGGGTCCTATCTCATCTAGGGTCAAGTCTTGAAGGCCATGGAAGATTGAGAATTAGGCAAAGTAAGCCTAAGAGGGTCATGAGAGCAGGCAAGAGGGACTAAAGATTGGGTGTCTTTAACCATGCTCAAGTTACTAATTTTTGAATTTTGTATGATTACATTTGCCTCCCTTTATTATAGTGATGTAGCAAAGCAAAATAATATGATAAAGGAAAATAGAAAGCATACCTAAACTTACCTACAAAGGTGAAGCCCATGAAGCTTGTGTGATGTTGATTAATGGTGGATGGTGCATAGAGAGCACATTGTGCAAGTGTGAATCTTCAAAAGGAAATAAATAATAAATTAGTTCATATTATATGTGATATAAAATAATAATATACAAAGGTAGGGAAGAGAGAGAGAAAGGAAGAGAAAAAAATGAATACACTTCACTGTGTATGTGAACCAATACAAAACCTATTGTGATATTGGGTAATGGTGAGTAATGTTGGATGTGCTTGATGATGTTGTACTAAAAGTTATATCATGAATGGACTTAAGTACTCAATTCACCATAAAGTGATTCAATAATACAAAGGTTGGCCCTTTGGATCCATCATTGCCTACTAAGTTAAGATAGATGATGATGTGTGATAATTTATGTTTGGAATATGTATCCAATCCCTCTGAATAGGTGGTTCAAGAATATAAAGGATGGCCCTTTGGTTCCATCATTTCCCCATGAAGTGAATCTATAAACTAATATCAATATGAAGAAGTATGTCATATGAGATGGCTCTTGAATCCCATGAATGTTCTAGAAATATAAAAATGTGGCACGGATAGTCAAATGTGTATTGGAAACTAGGCCAACATTGGCCAACATGGAAAAGATGGAGATTATGCTTATATGAAAGCCACTCTAAAACTAAAAATTTGGCTTATGTGGAAGCCACTCGAGTACTCAGGAATATAAAGGTTTCATTCCAAATTGATACCAACCACCTACATATGGAATAAGGCATGCAACTACTGAGAATGCCTGGGTAATGCTAAAAATTGAAAGAAAAGAAGCAAAAGTGTTATGCAATTTACCCATAATCATTGGTGTCTACATGGATTCTAATCTAAAATTTATACTAAATACCATATCTAAAATTAGAAGTGAGGACCAATTATGTCATGCATGATGCCCCCTATGTATATATTCTCTAATAAAACTGTATTGAAAACTATTGATTTGAACTGGTCTAATTGTGCAAAACTATAGTTGAACCTACCTTTATGCCTACTTCTAGAAAACTTGGTTTTTCTATTGTTTGGATAAGAGCACCAAAAATTGACACATTAATGTCTAAAACTATATTCCAACCTTGGTTCTATTTTCCTAGGCTGAAATTGATCACTATTCTAGATTCTTGATTGTTTGCCTAGTCTATTCTAAGTGGTTTGATGACTAGTTGTTGTTCTAGTTGTTCTAAAACTAGATTTTTTTGATAAATAGGAGCTCTATTATCTATAGCAAAACCCTTGTTTATTTCTCCCTCTTTTTAGGGTAGGAATACATACCTTACAATGACTACCCTCATAAAAAGAAGTCCTACAAGTGTATTAATCTAGAAATATGTATGATATAGCAATGATAATCAACAAGATATCTTAATAGATAACATGGTTTGATTTGCGAGATTGTTAGATCAAAAAGGGTATGCCTAGATAGATATGACAATGTATTAGCTTGTGAAATGTATTGAACTATAACTAAAAGTGTTAGTTTTTAGTTTTATTAGTTGTTAGTTGGAGGGATGAAGCATAATGTCCATCATGGCATCCAAGAAAATAAGAAAAATGCATGATATAGATCATGTCATTACAAGAAATCAAGAAAAAAAACACACAAACCAAGAATAAATATGCATACAAGGGTGGGTAATGGACCAAGTAATAAAGGGACATGGGCACATGTCACTCAAATTAGAAAAAAAGCATAAAATGAATGTTCAAATACCACATACACATACAAGTGAAATAAACAATGTTGGCACAAGGACCACATGCACATAAAATAAAATAGTACAAGCAAAGGACATTGGAAAATGTCCTAAGGCACACACATGAATATAAGCAAAGGACATTAGAAAATTTCCTAAGGCACATATAAGAGACAAGTAGGAACTATAAATATAATACAACAATATATGTTAAGCAAGAAGAGAAAAAATTAATAACTAGAAAGATAGAATCACATCTAACTAGTCAAAGAAAGAGTTGTCACAACCTATTTTTCTCTACTAGGTTTTAGTTTGATGAACTATTATCCCTTTGGCATATGTGTCATTGTGACACATTGGATGTGGTACATATGCTTACCTTTGTGTGAATATTTAGTCTTGATATGCAAATCAAGAAACTAGATATTTGATTTTATGGATAAATTAATAAAAAAATAGTATTAATGTTATAGTTAATTTGTCAAAATAAAGATTTATTATAATCTTAAATTGTCTAATTAGATAATTATTAAATGATGATTTTCAACATATTATTTATGATAATTAAATGAGTATAAATCCTAATTAAACACTAGGATGGACATACACTTTAAAATACTTAGCTATTAGCCAATTAGAATCGATTATTAATTAATGCATGAAATATTTTGATGACTTAATTAGAAAGCTAAATTTGAGTTACCTTAATTCTAACTGGGAAATCAAGGGAGATAAATTGGAAATTTATCTGATAATTACTGGTGGGACTCCCAGTAAATTATTTAGAACAAAGCCTATAACTTTCATTTCAAGTGGCATGAAAATAAGTGAAATGGAAGTAAATGGTATTAATAAAAGGGAAAGAGAAGGATTTAGACACATAGATAATACATAGAGAAATAGAAGCAAAAGTTGGAAGAAAAAGGGGAAATTTTATTGGCAACAGAGGGAAAAATGTACTAGGTGGGTATTGTACCTATTTTAATGGTGTATTATGTATTGAAATAATTTTAGATTATAGAGTATATTAAAATTAGGGAAACTCTATGAAATATGTGTGTAAACCATATTGAAATCTTGTGGGAAATATTTTGAGAGTTTTTTTTATGATTTATCTAACTCAGCCAAATAGCAATGCCCCTCTATGTTT
Source organism: Torreya grandis (assembly GCA_037957365.1). Classification (NCBI taxonomy): domain Eukaryota; kingdom Viridiplantae; phylum Streptophyta; class Pinopsida; order Cupressales; family Taxaceae; genus Torreya; species Torreya grandis. The sequence continues at coordinate 2,573,138 of JARHVA010002413.1, forward strand.
TTCACCAGAATGTAATAGGATTTTATTCCCATACATGTGAATACCTTTATTTATTGAATTTGTACTTGGTAGAAGATATTATTTTTTTCATTTCCTTTTATGCTTGTTATCACCATGTCTTAGTTTCAAACCTCCCAAAGTAGCCTTTTCATTCAACATTATTAATGTTGTGGCCATATAAAAGTTATGTTCTTTTATTTAGCTTAGCCCAAAATCAAGATGCCACCTCTTTATTTCATTAACTCGTCCCAAATAAAAATGATGCCATTATTTTATCTCTATTGTTTCAACTTAACAAAAAACACATCCCATTTAAATCAAGGATTCCAATAGACTCATAATGCCCTTTTGCATGTCAATAAACTATCAATATGCATTTAACTCCTTGTCTATAATCTCTCTCTCTCTCTCTCTCTCTCTCTCTCTCTCTCTCTCTCTCTCTCTCTCTCTCTCTCTCTCTCTCTCTCTCTCTCTCTCTCTCTCTCTCTCTCTCTCTCTCTCTCTCTCTCTCTCTCTCTCTCTCTCTCTCTCTCTCTCTCTCTCTCTCTCTCTCTCTCTCTCTCTCTCTCTCTTTCTGTGTGTGTGTGTGTGTGTGTGTGTGTGTGTGTGTGTGTGTGTGTGTGTGTGTGTGTGTGTGTGTGTTTGTGTGTGTGTGTGTGGTCGTGGTTAGCTTTTAGGGCATGATTTGTTTCACATCAATCTTATGCATTTAGAAATTTTTACCATTTAAGCAATTTCATTATTTTCCATCACAAGTTTCTCTATTGGTTAGCACGTATTTGCTTTACATTATATGAATTGATGGGAAGGGTAGTGGGAGACCCACATTAGCTAGTGATAATTTTATTTATTACCAATGTTTATATATGAATATAATCAAATATCATATTTAATCAAGAAGAATCTTGTTTTAATTATGGAACTATGTATATATAATGAAAAATTATATATAGATATTTAAGAACATAATTATTAATGTATACATCTATAATTATTATGATTATATATTATTTAGGTTAAGATAAGAGATAATATAAATTATTTAATATTAATATAATAATATATTGATTACTATATAATCATAAATTATAAAATGGATAGTAAGTTCTTTAATCATAATCTCCTTGTGTGATTATAAGAAGCTTCCTTATTTAAAAACATATCATAAAATGAAATTTGTTGAAATAAATATAAATCAATTGCCCTGAAACATACAATTTAATTATTGGCATTGTTTTATAAATTGCATAGGGGTAGAAGTTTTTATTTCATTTCTTAATTTTTAGGGTTCTTATGTGAAATTAAAATATTATAAGGCTTATGAAAAATCAACAGAATATGTCTGAAAATGAATGATTGTGGCAATACATATTTTATGTTATTTTAAAGTTATGGAAATGGGTAATTAGAACCTTTCCTTAATTTTGTTGGTTTTAGGGGAAGTCAAATTTAACCATTATGAGAATTGTCAGAAGGATATTTTTTTCTTAAATGTACTTATTTTGTAGAAATAATTGAATTATGTATCTTAGATAAGTTAAAATAAACCTTAGTTGTCATTTTGGTTGGCATGGTTTTGCCAATTGATGTTTATTTATATAAGATATTTCATGTATGTGATCATGATCCTTAGATTAGTTTACTCAGATGGTGAGCTTATGCTTTGGAATAATTATCTATTATGTATATTATGGGGCTGCATTGATGATAATACACAAAAAGTAAGACATGATCTTGAGGCTGGTTAACATCTTCAGTTATGGGTATTAATAACCTAATCAAGTGTTGTGTTATGAATTTGACTAATCTGAGTGATCATATGTTATTTAAAATATTTGGTCAAAGTAATGTTATATTAACATTGTTAATTTATATGTATGATTTGTATGTTTCATGATATCATAGTATAAATGTATTTTTCTTTATGATACACATCATGTAGTAGAATCTTACAGCACATGGGGGTACTACTATGTCTTTTTCTTGAATTTTTGCACCATTCTATCTATCTATCCATGTATGAAGTGTCATTCCATAAAAAGAGATTTTTTGGGGGATCATTGGTCCATGGTTGGAGTGGTAAAACACTCGGATGATGCTCTTCCTCCCCCACTATATTACATTCTTAGAGACAAGACTTGAGGTTATCAGAGATATGTGAGTTGGTGCAACTCAAGCTCCAGAGGGTTAGTTAGCTATATATTGTATATAAGGCTAAATGTCTATGGAATTTGTAAATGTAATATTATTTTACATGAATAGTCATTGTTGTATTGTGAGACTAGTCATAGCTATGATATTATGTATTCACTAAATACTTGTATGTCTAATGTGCATTTAGACATGATAATTTATACATTTTTTGATTGAGAAAAACATGCTTATATGATAAAGACCACGAGAAGTTCCCAAGTACATTTATTTATTTATCTATATACAACTATCTGTATATGTATATGTTATGTGATAATGTACATCTTTGACATCCTATCTTATGTGAGTTATGATGAAAGTTCTATTATTTGGAGACTTGTTGAGTCTTCTCACTATAGTTAAGGAACATGGTTATCCTTAATTATGTATGCAATTTTATAGTAATCACATATACCTTTATTAGTTTGGTAGAACTACATCTAGCCCTGATTCCATGTATGTAGGTGACATTGCAGATATGTATGATAGCTCAAGAATGAGCATGGGCATAGGAAACAAACCTTGATAGGTATTCCTTAGTTTGACTTCTGATATAAATGATTGTGAAAGAAAATAGTCTTTATGTAGCATAGTAATGTTATGTAAACTTATCAGTAGAATCAAGTTTGTCACATCTTATAAGGATGAAAACTTGTATATGGTATTTTTTGTGAAAAAGTTAACTATGCAAGTGACTAGATATTTCTAGAATAAAATAGTGCATCATGAAGTGTACCTAGATATTATGTTCTCTTTGATTTGTTATTGAAGGTATAATTAGATAGTATAATCTTGATTTGATTTATAATTATGGTTGGGTGTAATATTGTTTTGGGTGTTGAGTTAAATACTCAAACACAAAGACCTATGACAATATGGGATTGCATAGAGTTTTATAGTGCATAAAATTACATCTTGAACCATACCTAAATTAATATATAGGTTATGGTTATTAATGTTTGGATAGAGTGATCATGAATTAGGATCGTATGGGATATCTTAAGATACTTCAGCTTAGATGTATATATATGGGTGGTACATATTGCAGCTTTATGTTTAGACTCTTACCTAAATTGATTGCTCAAATGATTTTGACTTGAGTAGTATGTTTATAGCAGCTATAAGAACATCATGTATTCATGTTTACAATATTATGAATATAAATGAATGATAGATTCAACTTTTATGTACTATATGCTTCACTTTGTTTTGTCTAGCATGTGATTTTCTTTGGAACTAGGAATGTGGATTCCTTCATCATTGCTATTACCTAGGTTTTATGTGACAATTCTTAGGTAAGCACACAAGCCTAGATGATAAAGATGTTATGTTAGAGTATGTCACTTAGTTTTGGGTTTAGACCAAAGCTTTAGAATCTTATCTATGTCATGATTAGTTGTTCCCTATTTGGATTAAAGTGCTAATACCTTCGGTGGTGATGTATCATGGAAAAGACCATCAAATTTGAAAGGAGATCTACATTAGACCCTGATTCTAAGGAGCAAATATGTAGGCTCTCAAGATTATGGTGGGGCATTGGGTCTAAATCCTTAGGCTAGGTTAGGGTAAACTTGATTGCATAGAAATCCATATGACTAGTTGAATTAGTACCAGTAATTATTATGGGATTTCAGATTGTGCTAATGTCACTAGTAAGATAGTAAACCTTTTATATCATACATGTTATTATATTGCTTTTATTATTAAAATTTTGAAACTATTATTACCTAAATTTACTATGTTTATGATTGAAAAAAATATTCTAAAAACTATGGTTGATTCTATGTTCAATATTTAGTTTTAAAAAAACTAAAAAAAATATTACTTTTTTGAAGTGAAAATAGGTAGGTTGTTACATGTGGTATTAGAAATGTGGCTTGAATACTATGACCTAATGAGTCCATTAATGTTTTGTATCTTGTATTATAAGAAAGAGGAATTTGGAAAATTGTGTGGTACATTGAGTGGGCACCCTAAGAACATTTTTAACCCCTTAGAGTTATTAAAGGGTGGGTTTATCGAGTGTTTTTTTAGTGATAGATTTATAAGATGTATGGGTATAAGATTAAATATCTTAGTTCTTGATTTCTGAACAAGATTTTTCTACCATATTTTTTGATCCTTTGATTGAACACCTTGAGTATGACTACATATTTAATGGTAATTGAATCACCTTCACCATTTGTGTTTGTGTTTGACACACATGGAGAGATTCTCATTTCAATATATAAATGCTTTCATTTTGTGTCTTATTTACATAAAAATTAAGAATGCGAATTTCCTTAATTGATTACAGATGACTTGATTCTAAACTCCTTTGTGTTAGGAGTTTATAGATTAGCATCATTATTTAATTTGTATCTATATATACTTGAGAAGAAGGATCATCTCTCTTCATTATCTTAGAAGAAGTATCAGTTTATAGATTCTCTCTTCATTATGTGATAATTTACATCTTTGACATCCTATCTTATGTGAGTTATGATGCAAGTTATATTATTTGGAGACTTGCTGAGTCTTCTCACTATAGTTAAGTAACATGCTTATCCTTAATTATGTATGAAATTTTATAGTAACCACATATACCTTTAGTAGTTTGGTAGAACCACATCTAGCCCTGATTCTATGTATGTAGGTGACATTGCAGATATGTATGGCAGCTCAAGAATGAGCATGGGCATAGGAAACAAACCTTGATAGGTATTCCTTAGTTTGAATTTTGATATAGATGCTTGTGAAAGAAAATAGTCTTTATGTAGAACAGTATTGTTATGTAAAATTATCATTAGAATCAAGTTTGTCACATCTTATAAGGATGAAAACTTGTATATAGTATTTTTTGTGAGAAAGTTAACTGTGTAAGTGACTAGACATTTCTAGAATAAAATAGTGCATCGTGAGGTGTACCTAGATATTATGTTCTCTTCAATTTGTTATTGAAGGTATACATAGATAGTGTAATCTTGATTTGATTTATAATTATGGTTGGGTGTAATATTGTTGTGGGTGTTGAGTTAAATACTCAAACACAAAGACCTATGACAATATGGGATGTCATAGAGTTTTATATTACATAAAATTACATCTTGACCCATACCTAAATTAATATATAATTTATGGTTATTAATGTTTGGGTAGAGTGATCATGAATTAGGATAGTATGGGATATCTTAAGATACTTCAGCTTAGATGTATATACCTAGGTGGTACATATTGTAGCTTTATGTTTAGACTCTTACCTAAATTGATTACTCAAATGATTTTGACTTGAGTAGTATGTTTATAGCAGCCAAAATAGCATCATGTATTCATGTGTACAATCTTATGAATATAAATGAATGATAGGTTTAAATTTTATGTACTATATGCTTCACTTTGTTTTGTCTAGCATGTGATTTTATTAGGAACTAGGAATGTCGATTCCTTCATCATTGTTATTACCTAGTTTTTATGTGAGAGTTTTTAGGTAAGAACACAAGCGTAGATTAGCAAGATGTTATTTTAGAGTATGTCACTTAGTTTTGGGTTTAGATCAAAGCTTTATAAGCTTATCTATGTCATGATTAGTTGTTCCCTATTTGGATTAGAGTGCCAATCCCTTCGGTGGTGATGTATCATGGAAGAGACAATCACATTCGAAAGGAGATCTACATTAGACCCTGATTCTAAGTAGCAAATATGTAGGCTCTCAAGATTATGGTGGGGCAATGGGTCTAAATCCTTAGGCTAGGTTAGGGTAAACTTGATTTCATAGCAATCCATATGACTGGTTGAATTAGTACCAGTACTTAGAATGGGATTTCAGATTGTGCTAGTATCACTAGTAAGATAGTAAACATTTTGTATCATACTTTTTATTCTATTACTTTTAGTATTAGAATGTTGAAACTGTTATTACCTAAAGTTACTATGTTTATGATTGATAGAAATATTCTAAAAATTGTGGCTGATTCTATGTTCAATATTTAGTTTTAAAAAAACTAAAAAAAAATATTACTTTTTTGAAGTGAAAATAGGTAGGTTATTACATGTGGTATTAGAACTGTGGCTTGAATGCTAGGACCTAATGAGTCCATTAATATTTTTGTATCTTGTATTATCAGAAAAAAGAATTTGGAAAACTATGTGGTACATTGAGTGGGCATCCTAAGAAAAATTTTAACCCCTTAGAGTTATTAAAGGGTGGGTTTATAAAATGTTTTATTGGTGATAGATTTATAAGATGTATGGGTATAAGATTAAATATCTTAGTTCTTGATTTTTTAACAAGAGTTTTCTACCATATTTTTTGATCCTTTGATTGAACACCTTGAGTATGACTACATATTTAATGGTAATTGAATCACCTTCACCATTTGTGTTTGTGTTTGACACACATGGAGAGATTCTCATTTCAATATATAAATGCTTTCATTTTGTGTCTTATTTACATAAAAACTAGGAATGGGAATTTCCTTAATTGATTGCAGATGGCTTGATTCTAAACTCCTTTGTGTTAGGAGTTTATAGATTAGCATCACTATTTAATTTTTATATATATATACTTGATAATAAGTATCATATCTATTCATTATCTTAGAGGTGAGTTGTTATTATCATTCTACTCATACATCATTTTAAGCTACTGAAAAGGTTCATATTTTCAAGATGTTGATTTAGTGTTTTCTTAA
>JARHVA010002413.1:2585000-2592671 GCA_037957365.1 Torreya grandis
AAATGATAGGTCTAATTTTTATGTGCTATATGTCTCACTTGTTTTGTCTAACATGTGACTTTCTTTGAAACTAGGAATGTGGATTCCTTCATCATTGTTATTACCTAGGTTTTATGTGAGAGTTCTTGGGTAAGAACACAAGCCTAGATTAATAAGTTGTTGTTCTAGAGTAAGTCACTTAGTTTTGGGTTTAGACTAAAGCTTTAGAAGCTCATCTATGTCATGAGTAGTTGTTCCTTGTTTAGATTAGAGTGAAAATCCCTTCGGTGGTGATGTCACATGAAAGAGACCATCACATTTGAAAGGAGAACTACATCAGGCCTTGATTCTGAGGAGTAGATATGTAGGTTTCCCAAGATTGTTATGGGGTATCAAGTCTAGATCCTTAGGCTAGGTTAGGATAAACTTGATTAAATAACAATCCATGTAACTATTTGAATTAGTACCAGTACTTAATATGGGATTTTAGATTGTGTTAATGTTCCTAGCAAGATATTAAACTTGTTATATCATATATTTTATTATATTATTTGTAGTTTTGGAGTGTTGAAACTGTTATTAACTAAAGTTACTATTTTTATAATTAACTAAAATATTCTAGAAACTATTGTTGATTCTATGTTCAATATTTAGTTTTAAAAAAACTAAAAAAATTATTAATTTTTATAAGTGTAACTAGGTGGGTTGTTAGAAGAGTGAAAGTATGCAAGACATGTTTAGGACAAGACTATGTATATGCTAAGAGATACATAAGCAATAGATACTAGTGAAATGCTAATATGGTAATCTATATAATCTAGTAAGTAATGTACATCAACATGATAACTTTGACTATGTAGTGTAAGAGTGACATAACCTGGATGGTGTAGTCATGTAGAAGATGCCCCCAGTGGGTATGTATATTGAAGTGTGTCTCGAATGTGGAAGTAAGATATCCCCTCAATGGGTAGAGTGAAGCAATCAAGTAGTTGGATATCACTACACACACTTAAATAAGATCAAGTGAAGCATGGTAATGTAGATAAATCAATAAACAATAAGCATAGAACAGTAAATGTAAGTCCTATCATGATATTAACAATGTAAAACATGGATGGTGCATACAATTGAAATGGTTTTGGTGTTTTGACATTTTTGAATGTTTTTGGATTTTAAAATGTTATATTATTTCTATATTTTGAATTTTTTGAAATATGTATAATCAAGTACAAGAAAATATGTACATTCAAATCTAAAAAGAGATTATGTAAAAATAAATGTGTAAAATAACACATTATACATGAAATGTATGTATATGCATAATGTTCATTGGATTTCTAAGTTTATTTCCTTTAAGTGAGGCTAGATGATACACTTTTGGGCTATGTTTTTTAGTAATGATGTATGGGCCTAGCCAATTTGGTTTGAATTTTCCTTTGACTTATTCTTTGGAATGAACATAACAAATATTTTATTTGAGAACAAGATCATTTACTTGAAATTATTTATTTATTGTAAGAGTGGTGTATACATTGTTGGTAGATTCTGAGATGTTGTAATACTTGAATGCATGTATGGTCCAATTGTTTTAGCTAGTGTAAATGCTTTTCATGATATTGATCATTAGTGAGAATACCTTTAAGGGAGACACAAAGAGATGGGATTTCTAATTCTAGTGGTAAAACTGCTTGAGTGCCATAAATGAGTGAATAAGGAGTGGTTTTTATGGGTTTACGAATACTTATGTACTAAGCCCATAATGAAAATAGTAATTAATTATGTCAATCATCTTTGAATTTGGTCACTTTTTTTCTCAAAATGTTGTTGATTTTTTTATTCGTGGCTTGTGCTTGACCATTTCCTTGTGGGTCGTAAGGAGTGGAAAATGTATGTTTAATCTTATATTTTGTGTAAAATTTCTTGACAATTTTGTTCTTAAATGATGTTTAGTTATCAAAAATGATTGCTGTGGGTAAGCCAAAGCATGAAATAATGTGGGTCATGAAGAAGCTACAAATATCCTCCCACATAGTAGATTGAAGTTGAGATGATTCCACCAATTTGGTAAAGTATTCGGTAGCTGTGATGATAAACTTGTGCCCACCAGTAAATTCAGGGTTAATTATTCTAATAAGATCAAATCCCCATAACATGAATGGCCATAAAAAATAATAGGTTACAATTGTTGTGAAGGTCCATGTTATAATTTGATGTGTCATTGACATTCATTACATAGCTTTGTGTAATTTAAACATTCTTTTTCTATAGTGGGCTAGTAGTAACCTTGTCAAATCAATTTGTGTGATATGGCCTTTTCACTAAAGTGACTACCACAATCACTATCATGTATCTATGTAAGAGCAATTTTGGCTTCTACTAAATTCAATCATCTAGGTAATTATCCATCAAAGGATCACTTAAAGAGGTCCCTACTAATGATGACATAATGGAGTGTTTATTTGTGTAGCTTGTGCTTGTCATATTGTGAGAAAGTATATAGTGTAACATATTTGTTTAAAAAATTATAGATGTCAGAGAACCATTTTGGAGTTACAAAACTATGTGTAGTGGCAAGGATGGATAGTGAAATTAGATCTACATTAGATATTTATGGTGATTGTAATCATTTAATCATGAAAATAGCTTGATCATCATTAATGTTCATAGGGATCAGAGATGTGGCACTTACCATTGCATCTTCATGTTAGTTGCTTTTTTGTGGTATGTTTTATATAGAAAAGTAATAAAAATGTCATGATAAACATTATACCATGTTCTGATATGGGATAATATATTCCTCTTTTATTTTATAGACATCGTTGACTTGGTTGACCACTAGTTGGGAATCATCGAAAACTTGAATAGATTTGATTTTAAAGGACTGGGCCACAAATAGACCTAAGATATGTGCTTCATATTTTATGGTGTTATTGGTGTAGGAAAAAATTAATGAGTATGCTATAGGAACTCTGAGACTTGAAGGATCAACAAAGATAATGCCTACCCCTACACTAAATGTGCATCAAGAGCCATCGAAGAACATGGTCCATGTATCCAAATAAGTAGTAAAATCATCTTTGAATGTGTCACTAAGAGGTTTAGTATCCAAGAGTGGTGTTACTACCAAATGGTCTACAATGATTTGGCCCTTTATTGATTTTTGGAGGACTATTTTTAAGTCAAATTCTATTAACAACATAACCCATTTTATGATGTGACTAGAAAGATGTGGTTTTTCCATTAGGAACTTCAAAGGGTCTGATTTTATAATGATGTGAGTCTCATTATTGACCATGTAATGTTAGAGTTTTTATGTATAAAAAACTAATGCTATACATAGTTTTTCAATTGTTGAATAATTTTTTTCATAATCAACCAATGTGAGACTAATGTAATAAACTACTTGCTCGGTATGTTGATCATGATGTTTTGCTAGGAGTGGTCCTAGTGCTTGATCTATTACTAAGATATATAGGAGGAAAGGCTTATCAGGGATAGGTGGTACTAAAATATGTGGATTAAGAAGGTATTGTTTAATTGCATTGAATATTTCATAACAAGCTTGGTCCTAGACCTTGTATCTTTCTTTAGTAATCGAGTGAATGACTAAGTTTTATCAGCAAGTTATGCTATAAAATGATGGATTTCCTAGATCTTACCTTGTAGGGATTGAAGTTGTTTTAAGTTCATAGGAGGTGGCATATCAATAATTACTTTGACTTTCTTAGGATTAACCTCTATGCCATGCTGAGAAATAATGAAGCCTAAGAGTTTGCCTAATGTAACTTCAAACACACATTTCTTTAGATTTAATCAAACATTGTATTACCTGAGTCATTGAAATATATTTCATAAATCAAGATCTTGATATTGTCATTGTTTATATTTAGCTAATATATCATCTACGTAATCCTTGATAGTATGGTGAATCAAGTCATGAAAAATGTGTCATAGTACATTGATATGTGGTATTGATGTTATTTAATCTAAAAGACATGACAATGTAATACAATATACCCCAAGGTGTTGTAAAGAATGTTTTTTCTTGATATTCTTTAGTAATTTTTATTTGGTTGTAATTGGAAAAAACATCCATAAATGATAACATTTCATATCTGGCTATTGAATCTATGATCATGTCAATGTTTGGTAAATGGAAAACATCTTTGGAGCATGGTTTATTTAAAGCTTGAGAATTAGAACAATATCAAATTTGTCCATTGGGTTTTACTATAGGAACTATATTGGAAATCCATTCAAGATGTGGTATTGGTTGAATGAAACTAGTATCTAAGAGGCATTGGATTTCATCTTTCACTAGGAAAGCCACCTTAGGATGCATTTTATGATTTTTTTGCTTAACTGGTTTAGCATTAGAGTATAAAGGAATTTGATGGAATGCTATAGATGTATCAATTCCTAGTATATCTTAATAGGACCAAGTAAAGAGTTCTAAAAATTTTGTCAGAGTTTGATGAATATCTACATCCTCTTCCTTTGGTAGCATAGCGACTAATAAGATAATGTGGGGATCCTTGTCAGTTCTAAAATTGAAATTTACTATTTCTTCATCAAGCAATGTGGAATGATCGAGTGTATATGGAATTATAGGAATAATATCATCTGAGTCAACTAGTATATCTAGGGAAGAATTTATATTTTCTTTGAAGTACATGTGGGAATTTATGTGATTTGGAAATCTATTTTTATGATAAAAAGATGGGATTTCCTCATATGATCCAAGGAATTGTAGGAGGGATTCATCATTAGAGAATTCATCTAATGTAAACATGTTAGGTGAAACTATATTTTTGATAAGATCAAGATAGACCAATAATAATGTAGAGGCATGATTAACTATATTATCAGTACATGCAATGGGTAGACAAAATTTAATGTGTTTTGAAAGGGTGGGAAAGGATTTATCCTGATTGATTCTAAACTGATATCCAAGCCCTTACATTCTATGTTGGGTATATGATTTGATAGGATTGACTATTCCTTGTTCATGTTTTCCAAGTCCTTTGCCCTGGTATCCCATCTTATTAAGATATTTAAGTGTAAAAGGTGAAGTAAATTGGTGATTTGGTTTTGGTGCTATAATAGAATTTGGAATTGTCTAGTGTGTTTTATGGTCTGAGGGTGTATTATAAGTAACGGGTTGTATATGTATACTAAAGAGATTAAAGTGTTGAATATAAATCTATGGAAATTTAGAAACTTGGAAATATTTGAAAGGTTCATTATCTATTGGGCATGTGTATATGTAACCTTTGTGACTAAATGTTAGAAAAACATGGATTGTAGAAGGGACTGTATGCATAGCATGAATCCATGGATGACCAATTAATAAATTATAATTGAGTTATTTTGGCATTAATTAGAAAATATTTGGTAGTTTCTTAGGTCCTAAGGTAATATTGAGTGTTATTTCACCCATTACTTTCTGTGGAATTTTGTTTAAACCTCTGATATTCATATTAGAATGGTTTAGATCTTGAGGTTATATGTTAATACGTTTAAGAAAAGATATGTTACAAATGTCAAGTTCTGAACCATTATCAACTAACACTCTTTTGATCCCCACATCATTAATTCTCAATTGAAGATATACAGGTAGATGTTGTTCAATGATGTGTTGTGAGGGTGAATCCTCTTTCTCAAAAAAATACGCTCTTCAGTCCATTATATTGTGTTGAGGATAGATGAAAAATAAGCTAGTTCAATTGAAATATGAATTTTAGTAGTGTGAAGGGATGCACAAAACACATCTTTTTAGACATCTGATCATTGAAGGAGATTGAGAATAGAAACTATATTTGAAGGGGTGTTAACTTGAGTGATAAAACTATAGCCATGGGTGTAATCAACCTACCTATCTTCATAAACATGGGTGATAGCATGGACAACATGATCTATTATAGGCATAGAGTTGGTAGTAGATGTAAGATAAGATCTAGATGTACCAAGTTCTAAGGGAGGAGGGATAGATATAACCACTAGTGTTTTCTTGTGTCTAGTAGTGGTAGGAAGATATTTAAAAGTAGCCAATGAGTTATATGCATTTAGGCAGAAAGCATGAAAGTGAAGAGAAATGCATGAATTATGAGTGTTGATTTTTAAAATAATATGTTTATAAAGACTATTCCATAGTAAGCAAAGGATAAAAGGTATGGCTTTTTTCATAAAGGAATATAAACTTTTGACATATAACATAACATTTTGAATGAATTTAGCATGTTAAATTTGAAAAAAATTGCACATGAGGAGTAGAAAGTAAAGGATAAAGATCATGAATTTTTGCATAATGTCATATAAATTTTTGACATGCAACATAACATTTTGAATGCAGTTAGCAAAATGGAGCTGGTAATTATTCTTTATGAGAAAAAGAAAATATGCAGAAATAATTTTGAAGTCTTGTGAATTTTTTTCAAAGAAGGTTGTAATATCATCCCATATGATGAAACATACACATAAAATGCAAAGGATGAATCTTTTTACTAACATATGATATACTTCATCATTCATATACATAATAGGGCCCATAATGGTTTCCTTATTATTTGTAATAAATGTAAGAAAAATTTGTACATAAGTGAGAATCATTTTTTCAATTTGATTATGGATGTAAGGTAAAACCTCAAGAAGCAAAATAGGAGCTAGTACATTCAATTAAGGATTTTTCAAAAATATTTTTGAAAAAAATTATGAATTTTTGAAATTGAAATTGAATTTTTGAGTTATGTATTCAAGAAAAAATTCAAAATTTTATGGGAAAGTGCTTGATTTAGTAGGGTCTAGTATATGAAACTAGGGTTTTGAGAAAATTAAATTTTTGAAAATTACTATGAATTTTTAAAATTTGAAGTGATTTTTTTATTTTAATATGCACCAAAAAATTTAGAAAATGATTGGAAAATTACTGGGGGCTATTTGATGCACTAGGGTTTAAAATAAATTTATTTTAAAATTTATTACAAAATTTTGAAATTTGAGATAAATTTTTTATTTATATGTGAAAGCAAAAAATCAAGAAATTATTGGATTAATGATGGAAAATTACTAGTACGTAGTGTATGCAACTAGGGTTTGAAATAAATTTATTTTAAAATTTACAATAAAATTTTAAATTTGAGAGGAATTTAGGATTTTAATATTAAAAAAAAATTAAAAATTAATGGAAAAAATCAGCTAGGAATTTACCTTAGGGTTTGTATGGTTTTTATGCAAAATTCAAAGTAAATTAGGGTCACTAAATGATTATTACTTTTGGGAATAATGGAGTTTTATTCCTATTTAATAAACAAGTCTGAGTAGGATAATTTAATAAATAATATTATTAATTAAATATACTAATTTTGAAAATTGAATTACAATTAGACCTTTCTTAAAAATAGTAGTGAGAGAGAGAAAATTAAACTAAGCTTATTTTATATTGTTTTGACTGAGATAGGGTTTGGAAATTTGCATGCAAGATTGGGCAAGAGTGCCAAAACTTAACACCCTAGGCTTAGATGATGTATTCCTTCCCTATAAATGTTGTCCTCAAGATCTAAGCTTTTTGGGTTTTGTTCACCTACTTAGTATGAGTTTGTGTACCAATTTTCATGTCTTTACTATCAACAGAGCTCCTTATAGAGATGATTGTTTATGTACTTATATTTTTTATGTAATTGAATGAACTTGAGA